>WSYH01009169.1:0-12722 GCA_036426205.1 Ascaphus truei | reverse complement strand
GTGTGTGTGTGTGTATATATATATATATATATATATATATATATTCTCAAGCAGGGCGCCATTTCACGTCGTGTCTCAGACCGAACTAAATGCGGCCACTAAAATAACACTTCAGTTGTAAGTACCATAATAACAAAAAAATGAGAAATGAAAATATAGGACCCTTTCAGTGTGAGATGAGTAGGCAGATTATTGGAGATAAGGAAAAAGCAGAGGTATTAAACAAATTCTTAGCCTCTGTGTTTACCAGGGAAGAATCAAGTTCAATAGTAGTGCCGCAGGAGGAAGCCACAACCTCCATATTCATGAACAATTGGTTACCTGAGGAAGAAGTTCATAAGCGACTTGAAAAAATTAAAGTAAATAAGGCAAAACCATTATATTTAATATTCAAGGACTCAATTTCCACAGGCTCAGTACCACAAGATTGGTGTAAAGCAGATGTGGTGCCTATATTTAAAAAGGGAGCTAGATCACAACCGGGAAATTACAGACCTATAAGCCTGACTTCAATAGTAGGGAAACTACTTGAAGGTTTAATACGGGATAATATTCAGGAATACCTAATGGAAAACAAAATTATCAGTAATAGTCAGCATGGATTTATGAAGGATAGATCTTGCCAAACTAACCTTATTTGTTTCTTTGAGGAGGCAAGTAGGAATTTAGACCAGTGTAATGCAGTTGATATGGTCTACTTAGATTTTGCAAAGGCTTTTGATACGGTTTCACACAAGAGGTTGGTGTACAAAATAAAGAAAGTTGGACTCAGTAATAATATATGCACCTGGATTGAAAACTGGTTAAAGGACAGACAACAGAGGGTTGTCATAAATGGACCTTTTTCAGGTTGGGCTAAAGTCGTGAGTGGAGTAGCTCAGGGATCGGTACTGGGACCCCTGCTTTTTAACTTGTTTATTAATGATCTTGAGGTTGGGATTGAGAGCAAAGTCTCCATCTTTGCTGATGATACTAAATTGTGTAAGGTAATAGAATCAAAGCAGGATGTAATTTCTCTTCAGAAGAACTTGGAGAGACTGGAAACGTGGGCGGGTAAATGGCAGATGAGGTTTAATACAGATAAATGTAAGGTTATGCATTTGGGATACAAGAATAAAAAGGCGACTTGCAAATTAAATGGAGATATATTGGGGGAATCCTTGATGGAGAAGGATTTAGGAGTGCTTGTAGACAGCAGGCTTAGCAATAGTGCCCAATGTCATGCAGTAGCTGCAAAGGCAAACAAGATCTTATCTTGCATCAAACGGGCAATGGATGGAAGGGAAGTAAATATAATTATGCCCCTTTACAAAGCATTAGTAAGACCACACCTTGAATATGGAGTACAATTTTGTGCACCAATCCTAAGAAAAGACATTATGGAACTAGAGAGAGTGCAGAGAAGAGCCAAAAAATTCATAAAGGGGATGGACATTCTAACTTATGAGGAGAGGCTAGTTAAATTAGATTTATTTACATTAGAAAAGAGGCGTCTAAGAGTATAACTATATACAAATATATTCAGGGACAATACAAGGAGCTTTCAAAAGAACTATTCATCCCACGGGCAGTACAAAGGACTCGGGCCATCCCTTAAGGTTGGAGGAAAGGAAATTTCACCAGCAACAAAGGCAAGGGTTCTTTACCGTAAGGGCAGTTAAAATGTGGAATTCATTACCCATGGAGACTGTGATGGCAAATACAATAGATTTGTTCAAAAAAAGGTTGGACATCTTTTTAGATGGGAAAGGTATACAGGGATATACCAAATAAGTATACATGGGAAGGATGTTGATCCAGGGATTAATCCGATTGCTAATTCTTGGAGTCAGGAAGGAATTAATTGTTCCCCTTAATGGGGTTTTTTGTTTGCCTTCCTCGGGATCAAAAAGTAAGTATAGATATAGGATAAAGTATCTGATGTCTAAATTTAGCATAGGTTGAACTTGATGGACCAATGTCTTTTTTCAACCTCATCTACTATGTAACTATGTAACTATGTAAGTGCAACGTTTAATTTAGCAGTAATTAGATTTTCAATGTATTATAGTTTTATGGGAACCTTAAAGCAGTAATACTGGGTATTTTTCTTTATGGCTTTCGAAGCCGGTAGGTCCTCCCAAGCTATATAGTACTGTGCTATGTATTGACTCCCCCCTCTCTCGTTCCCAAGAAACTTACCGGGGGGGTTAGCTGTGTTCTCCTTGGGACTTGTGCTGGCTATTTGATCTCTCTATAGGGAGCAGGAACACCAGTATCTGAGAACCACATGGTCCCTGGAGCGAAACATAGCGCTGCATATCTCCTAAGCAGGGCCGCCAACAGAAATCATGGGGCTCGGACAAATGAAAGGAGCAGCCCGAACCCATAGCGCACCTACCACGAAAAAATAAATATTTTTTAGCGCATAACTTTTACTTAACTGTTTTCTTCTTATTGTAATACGGAATAAAACATTACAATGCAATCTGTTTATTTTTACATTTTCGACAAAAGACAGGTGACTGCTGCCCTTTGGGTGACTGACTGCCTGGGCGGGTGGGTGACTGACTGTGATGGTGAAGGGATTAACCAGGCTCATCAATAAAGGTCAAGCCCACTTGGTTACCCCTGATCCGTGTGTTGGGGTCCTTGAGTGTCAGCTCTTGGACCCAGATATCCTAAATGCATTACTGTGACTGTGTGCAAATTATGCGACATTAAAGATTTCTGTGTGTTTCGCCTTTCCTGGGGTGCTGGGACCAGGAGATTGGTAGGCGGTGAGTTTCAGGGTAGGTTTGACGGAGAAACTTCTTTCAGATTGCGTCTATTTAGCGGGGTTCCAAAGTTACTGGAGACCCCAAAAACGTACCCGGGATTCGGGTTAGATTCCCGGCTACATTGAAGCGCAGTGCTCCGGTCAGAACCCTACCATGAAAAGCGTTCTTGCAGCTTGCCCCTAGGTCCTGCTTCAGCACAGACCAGAACAGATAAAATGAGGCACAGGGAGGAAAATGGTAACTGAAACAGTCAAGGGGTCTCAAATATAAACAGGAGGGGCTGCCCAGTTCTTACCCAGGTCACCCTCGCTCGGGGATAAGGGGTTGAGGGTTTACTCCAGCACAAAAATAAAACCGAGAGGGTTTTTTATAAGATAAGGCTGAGCAGGTTTTTATTAAAATGAGAAGTTTATTTATTGAGTGTCAGAGATATGACTAGTGGGAGAAAAAACACCGTTACAGGTTTCACTCTAACACCCCAAATAAACTTAGCACATGTTAATAAAGAAGAATAGAAAAGTATAGGTTATTAAAGCGCGTATGTTTTAAAATGTTATATACTGTGTCCATGAAACAAAGCAGGGTCTTCCCTCTGCTTGCCACCTGGGTGTTGGTGCCGTGGGTCTAACCCTTGCTCCTAGATGAAAGGGACACCAGATGGCTAGAGGTGTGAACCATTTGTTAGCAAGAAAGGCTAAGTGGAGCACCCACATCCTCAGCTCAAAGGGTCCACGTGGCCTAGCCCAGACAGAGTGGAGCCTCGCACCGTGGGGGGCAAAGGGGCAGAGGAGAATATGTTGCCTGGCCCCTGGGAACACTCGGGTGTTTGGGAAACCCCGCCTGGTCGCCTCAGATTGGTTGCTAGGGGAATTGCTAAGGTTTTTTGATTGGGCTGCAGGGTTTCTGGGAATGAATACCAGAGGTTTTAAAAAACTCTGACCTAGCTCAGATTCCCCAGAGATTCCTAAGAGAGGGTTTTCCCAGTGGTTCAAGGATTCCAGAAGTCCAGTTTGCCATAAGGGCAAGAACGGGTCGGACCGGACCCAGAGACGCCTTGCTGTCATTGCAAGGAAAAAGGCTGCAGGACTTTTTAAACCGGAATGTTTTCTAAGTCCCCACTTCAGCCCTGGACTGTTTTTATTAAAGCTGCAGTTCAGGCAATATCCTGCATGTGTGGTTTTTTTAATAAATCAGTTCTGTACTGTGAGAAAATACTTTTAGCATTTTCTGTTTTAAAAAAAAACTTTTAAAGACCAATTTTCTTGTATTCTATTTTAACAAGCATGCTTGTTCCTATAGCAACGATTTACATTCCCCATATTTAAAGATGTCGCCAAACTTTGCCGATCAATAGACGGAGAACAAATTGGCCGGCAGCTATGCAGTTTTTTAGGTATGTAGAGATTGCCCACATGAAACTATTGAAGTTAAAAAAAAAAAACTAAAAAAAAAAAAACGGGAGCCTGAACTGCAGCTTTAAAGACTTTATTTCAACTAGGAAAGTCAGTTTGTCAACCCCAGACCCCAGTAAGTGTATCTTTTTCTGTCTATTGTAATTCAATGCGTGTTTGCCTGTTTCTATGGAATAAATTGCAATTTATTTTACTTTTTGACTTTGCTCAATGATAAGATCCCGGTATAAAGGTGTATTTTGCCTGGTCTCCCGTGACACTGACTGCCTGGGTTTGACTGGGTGGGTGGGTGCGTGACTGCCTGGGTGGGTGAGTGGCTGGGTGGGTGACTGAGTGAATGCCAGGGTGGGTGGGCGACTGAGTGGGTGGGTGACTGAGTGCAAATAGCAATCGGGCCCGATGAGAAGGCACTTGCATGTGGTGGTTACCTCCTTGCTGCCAGCCTTCTCATTCCGAATCGCGGCATCAGGACGTCACCAACGTGATGTCACGCAGCGGTTTTTGTTGGAATGACAACGTGACGTTGCGCCGTCTGCGATTCGGAAGAAGGGTGGCTGCCACATGAAAGTGCCTCGGGGCGGCGGATCTTCAAATCCACCGCTGGGGGGGCAATAACTTTGGCTTCATGTGTACATTTATTCTCTTTGTATCCAGGCAAAAGTGATGCAATTCTGAGTCAAAACAATTTGCAACAAAAAATATCAAGAGACAGGGGGTGCCCAATGCTACATCCAATTGACAAAACATATATGATGAAAAGTATAAAGTAAAATACTTCAATAATAATATTAAATACTTGGTTATTTAGTTAACCCTTTGGCCAAAGGCGTCATAAGCCTGCATACCAACGTCAAGGTATAACCAAAGTAATGGTCCTACACTACACTGTGAACCCTTCCTTTTACCTCTGTAAGAGGGGAAGAACCATTATAGGTCTTGTTCCTGCATCATTGTACTTTATACTTTTCATCATACAGGCAGTCGGTTATCCAACACAATGCGTTACTCAAAATGGCGTTGGATAGCGAAACGTCTTAAAGCGAAACACCTTTTCCCATAGGAACACTGTTTAAATGAAAGATTCCGTTCCTGAAGGCATTTTTAACACTAAAATACACCAAATATTTTACTCAGGCAATAAGATATGCAGCACACACATACATTATATAGTGTATATACTGTATTATATATATAATATAACATAATATCTCATGTAATTTAATAATATAATATATTATATAGTATAATATAATATATGATATATTATATACACACAAACAACTTTGCAAAGCATCGAAAGAGCGTTGGATAAGCCGTTTTGGCGTTGTAAAAATGAACATAGGTATGCATTGCATAGCGTTGGATAAGCCATTCGTTGTAAAGCGAAACGTTGTAAAACGAGGGCTGCCTGTATATGTTTTGTCAATTGGATGTAGCATTGGGCACCCCCCTGTCTCTTGTTGTATACCATTGCCACGCTCAGTAGCTCTCTGGTTGACATAAATATATGTTCATCATGTGGTGGGTGTGGGAGTGGGAGTTTGAGCTAACAAAAAATATCATAAGAGAAAACTGATCTCAATAGTTTTTTTTCTTTGATACACGTGGTGCAGTTTTTTGCTCCACTTTGGCCTTAATTGGTGGCTTAAACTGACAAAAAACCCCATTAGGCGGGGTGGGGGGGGGGGTGGGGGGGACCGGTTCTGGCTCCAATCCTAAAAGCGTCCCACAAAGAGAAAACAAGCCAAGGTTGCAGCATATAAAAAACTCCCTTCTTATCCCTAATCCCCTATACTCACCGGTATTCCTCCCGAATATCCTCCTTGCTTCACCTATGTGTCTCAATCATGAATCATCTCCCTGCCTGCTTATTCAGCACATATGCAGCAACAGATGTGGCTCAATCAGAGGCTCAGTCAGACTGAGCCTCTGATTGAGCCACCTGTGCTGAGCTGGGATAAATCCTTAAAACCACCTGACCTGTTGGCGGAGGGCCTTGAGGCCATGGAGTTGAGCCCCCTGCCAGGCAATGTTTTACAAAAAAAAAAAAAATTTATCATATCATCTCTTGTTGGTGAATGATAAAGTCCGTGTGTGTTCAATTGACATGTGGAATGTGGGATTTGGTGATTCCTGTTGTGCAATGACATGTGGACTTCTTTTGTTATCGGGGATTCTAGGTTTTCTTTTGTCGACTGATACAATTTTCCAAATGTAACACATTCAGCAATGACTTCCTTATTGCTATATTCCATTTCTGCTCTGACGAGTATAGTTTGTTATAAGAAACTCTTTAAAACATCATGGATCTGCTCGAATGAAGTTTCTATTGCCAGATATTTGGTTTATCCACCTGTAAACCAGGCCGCTACTTGTTTTCCTGGGCCCTACCAGTGTAAGTCCTGTTGGGTGCAGGCAGTGGATTGGTCAATTCCTTCAGAAAGGCCTTGTGTGCTATTGCAGCTTTAGATACATTTGATGTATCCAAGGGTGGGCCTAGCAATAGCCAGAAAGTGTCAGCCTGAGGGGTGGATACTGGTTGTGTCATATGCTTGATGTGATGGCCTGTCAGAATCCAGACCTGTTCTGTTATGGGTCAGGGTTACAAACACAATCCAAGGGTATAAATACTGGCACTTTCCCAAAAGTGGGTGTGTCACTTTTCTCCCTCTGTGGAGTGAGTACCAGCTACCCTGGGTCTCACTAGGAGGCCTAAGGAGGAGCACCATGCAGAAGGCCTGGTATGGGACTCAAGCCCTATCAGTAATACCTTCATTAGGGGAAGCCAGGAAAGATATGCACTGCTGTAAGATCCTGTACATGCAATAAATACCATGGAAACATCTATCCGAGTGATTCACTGTCTTGGGCTAAAGAAACGTGTCAGTCTGGGCCATCCTACTATCCAGAGGATCCAAGCTGACTGGAGGCGCTGCAACCAATGAACAAAGGTACCCTGTGAACCTGTCCTGATGATTCCACACACCATCGCGGAAGTGCTCAGCCCTCCTGTTACCTCACAGGTACGCACCACACCACAGCAAAAAACAGTTTTCACGAGATGATGGTGATGGCAGACGATAAAGCATTGTATAAACTCTTGGGTTTGCTGTTCTGCATACAGTAAATAAAAATACTACTTGTGGTACATTTGCATGTCTCGGACAGCTCTGCAACCCTGTTCTTCCCCATTATCGGTTAGCAAACAGTGCTGCCACGGCAGCCAGGGATTCTGGGTAATAACATGCAAATGAGCAGTGGGTCTCGCTTTTACTTCTCATCCATTTTAACATGAGCTTATGCCTGGCGTATTGCACCAGGTTTCAGTACAGCCTGTTTATCATATGGAACTTACCAGTTGCTGTCTTTGGACTATAACCGCAGCGTGACAGTGAGGTAATGCACATGTACCATGTAGGAACGTCCCCACATTTCATTTTTTCTGTTGGGGCCTCATGTCCGTGCAGAAGAGCTGTATTTAATAACATGTTTATCTTTACAAATGAGTCCTGTGTTACCTGTGTTAATTTGCCAATACGTCCCCTAGAAGCCTTTGTGAGTTTAGTCTCCTAAAATGTGAGTATCTTGTCCCCACGCACTCCCTTTTCTAGATATTTTTTGTGTGTGTTAAAATCATGATTAATCTTCTGTGGTTACCATGATCACCTTAAGGCCTCGGACATGGTGAAAAGAAGAGCGCTGAGCCGCGCTGACGCTGGTGCGTCCCTGCATGAGCGTCGGCGTGCGCGCTTGTGTATGCCGTGCGGGAGGCAGGGCTGGCACGTCACGGACTGCCATTGGCTTTTGGCAGTCACGTGACGGGCCCTCCGCTTCCCCCAGCGGCAAAAATGAAAACCTGTCTGTCTCCTGCAATTACACACGCCTCCGCACGCATGCGGCCTACGGCACTATGTCCCAGGACTTAGCCTGCACCGGGCTCTGAGGAGAGCTCCATTTTAGCCTTTTCGGACACTTGGTATTTGAAATGCTTTTTTCCTGAGCATAGTATTGGATTTAAAAAAAGAAAAGCAGCATTGGAAAGGATGAGAAGAAATCTCTTAAAGTAAGAAAATGCAAATCCCCGTTTTCTCCTCTCTCCGTGCAATATACTGTACGTACCAGTTTTTTTGTTTTTATAATGTCAGTGGCTGCAGTGAACCTCCAAACATGTGAATAGCACACACGGCGTGGGAGGGGGAGGCGAATGTTTTCTCAGTTCTACCACAAATGTGTGTCGGTTACTAGGCCCCCGTGCTTAACTCTTTCACTTCCAAAACGTATAAAGCAATACCGAAATATTGCTACTTTCTTACAATTGTCTAATGGCTGTGTTTCTCAAGCAGGGTGCCCGGTCACCCTGAGGTGCCTCGGACAAACACACTAAAAGCACACACACTGTAATTTATCACACCGTATGCTGCAATGTTGTATGAATTTGTTGCTGATTGAAATATTTTACATTTAATATAACAGAAACTGAACTTTGTCATTATATTTATAGTCCATTATGGCAAATGGAAAAAATACCACTTGTTAGCACGTTCACATGTCTCAAACCCTGCCTTTCCCCTTTATCTCTTGGCATATAGTGCTTCCACTGCAGCCAGGGATTCTGGGTAATGACATGCACATGAGCCCCTTTTGCTTGTCCATTTTAACATGGACCCCTATAAGTTCATGCCAGCCGTGATATGGTGATAACTAAATTCCGATAACCCTAATTGTGAGTGTAAAATGAGATTGTAATTAGATACCTGTTTTCAGTTTCCATCCAGTTTTATTTGATCTTCAAATAATGGGACCTTTAATAAAATGGTGGTGTACCCCAGTAACTGGATCATCTCAAAAAGGGAGCCCTCTGCAAAAACAAAACAAAAAAGTGAAGAGAAACACTGGTCTAATGCAATGGGTGTCAGCTGTCTTTTCGAACTATGGAACAATTATTCTACGATGGTAGAAGTTTCCTCCGACTGTTGCTACTTTGGGTTCTGAGGGCAAATGTATGGTGACCATATTTTGTCCCGGCAAAAACTGTGACAAATGTCAAGCAGTTGGCACGCATGCGCGATGGGCACTTGCCGGCTGCTCTAGCGCATGTGCCACCGGCAGTTGCCGACCGCATGATCGGCATTTGCGGTCGCTCGGGTGCATGCGCGATCGGCACTTTTTTGGGGTGCTGTCCTGATGATTTTTTTTTTTTTTTTAATCCATTTGGTCACACGTGCGCGACCAACGGGATTAAAGAACTGGGACAGAGCCTTAAAACCGAGACTGTCCCGGCTAAACCAGGACATCTGGTCACCCTAGGCAAATATCCAAAATCGGACAAATTTGCAAGTGGTCCCAAGATTCCACAATTTGGGAGCGGGACCAGGCAGGAGGTAATTATGGCATTTTTGATCCGACTTCTTATAATGCCTAAAACTAAAATGAACTGGTAGTGAGGTGTATTTTAAAATATAGTGTTAAACAGTTGATGTTTTTATGGTAACCAAACACTTTAGAATATTTCTTTACAATCTGTATCTAGTGTCACAATAAAAAAAAAACTGTTGATGTGAATCTTAGACTCTGCCGGAAAATTGTACGTTTTCAATGTCATCCTGTTTTGTGAGTAACACCATCATTAGCCAGACAGAGATAAAAGGAATAAGTATCTGATGAGATTAGAATTACCCCGGCCCAGTGACAGAAAACTGACAAGCAAGAGTTAAACTTGGAGGCGAAATCTCTCTTGGGTAACCAATTACACTGATAATTTGTGTAACGCAGCAATCCTGTCTGAAAACTATTTTAAGTATTATTATTAGTAGTAGTATTATTATTTTTAGTATTTGTAATATTAGGATTATTTATAATAATAATAATCCTATTAATATTATTATTAGGTATATTATTACGATTATAATCCTGATATTATTATTATTATCATTCTCATCTTAGAGCCAGTCCCCTGGAGTTGATCAGTGGTCTCCTGACTGCCAGAGACCCTAAGTTCCAAAGAGATTTGTACTTTATGCGCTAGTTTTGACACACAAAGTACAATAATGGCGGGGGACTATAAACATGGCTGCCAGTGTCGCCAATGGAAGCTTTTCTATTGGCTCGCAACTCTTGGACCATGGAGTCCTCTGATGTCGGGGGAGCACTGAGAGACTCTGGGGGTCCCACCTAAGGTTAGGTAGACTGGGTAAGAAAATGTGGGAGGTTTCTTCATTTACTGTAACATTGACTTGCATTGGGCGGCAGGAATTAAATATGGGGGAGCCGGTCATTCTGTACCTGGCACGTTTTATATCCCCTCTGCACACTTACACACAGTCCCACACGCTGATGCACACACACTTATCACACTCATACATGCAAACACACACCTTAAATACAGACCCCATGATGTATGCATCGTTTTATTTATAGAACGCCAATCATGTACGCAGTGCTTTACAACATTACAATACAAGGTACATGGCAAACTGGGGACAGGCGTGATGGGTAAATAGCTGCATACTCCAAAGGAAGACCCTGCCCCGAAGAACTCACAATCTAAGTGGTAAACATCCTCACAGATGTACACAGATACCTGCACACATGTACACGGATATGTACACACGTACACAGATACCTGCATACCTACACATATGTACACGGATACGTGCATACTCACACACATGTACACAGATATCTGCACACACACACGTACACAGATACCTGCACACACATTTACACAGATACCTTCACACACACACACACACACACACACACACACACACACACACACACGTACACAGATACCTGCACACACACGTACACAGATACTTGCACACACACACATGTACACAGATACTTGCACACACACACACACGTACACAGATACTTGCACACACACGTACACAGATACTTGCACACACACGTACACAGATACCTGCACACTTGTGCGCACACATGTACACAGATACCTTCACACACACACACGTACACAGATACCTGCACACACACACGTACACAGATACTTGCACACACACACATGTACACAGATACTTGCACACACACACACACACACACGTACACAGATACTTGCACACACACGTACACAGATACCTGCACACTTGTGCGCACACATGTACACAGATACCTGCATACCTACACATATGTACACGGATACGTGCATACTCACACACATGTATACAGATACCTGCACACACACGTACATAGATACCTGAACACTCGCACACGTACACAGATACCTGCACATACGTACACAGATACCTGCACATAAGTACACAGATACCTGCACACACACACACATGTACACAGATACCTGCACACACACACGTACACAGATACCTGCACACACACACGTACACGGATACCTGCACACACACACGTACACAGATATATGCACACACACACAGACACGTACACAGATACCTGCACACACACACACGTACACAGATACCTGCACACACACGTACACAGATACCTGCACACACATGTACACAGATACCTGCACACACACGTACAGAGATACCTGCACACACACACGTACACAGATACCTGCACACACACATGTACACAGATACCTGCGCACACACACACACCCACATACACAGATACCTGCACACACATACACAGATACCTGCACACACACACGTACACAGATACCTGCGCACACACACACACCCACATACACAGATACCTGCACACACACACACATGCTTAATGCCAAATTGTAATTCTTTGTTTTTTATTTGATGCTGTATGGGTGCTGCATCTTTGAAAGTTTAAGGCCTTATTACACACACACACACACACACTCACTCACACTCACACTTACACACTCTTCCCTCATCCTCTGACTCCCTAAATATGTGATCGGAAAAAGTGGATCTATCTGTTTTTCAGCGGCAGAAGATGATGACGACGACGAGTCGGCCGAGGCGCAGGCGTCCGGGAAAATCGGAGCGAAGAAGCAGAAGAAACTGGAAGAGAAACAGGCGCGGAAAGCCCAGCGGGAGGTAGGAGTGCTCGCGGGACCCGTGCGCAGTGCCGTGTATACCTGCTGTCTGACTTTGCTGCGCTTATTATATTCTTAGCATTCCCTGTATTGTCTTTGTGAAGCGCTGAGTACACGGTCGGCACTATATAAATACATACATAGTGATAACTTGCACACAGACACCAGAATGATGTACCCCCCCCCCCCCCCCGACGTGTGCGAAAGTACAATGTGTCCTGTGTTGTAACTACTCTTCCGTCCTTATCAGCTCCGCGTACACCGTAGAAAATGGCGAGCATCATTACAAAACATGTTTGTCTGTTTATTAATCCTTTTTTATAAAGCAAATACAAAATCCATGAGAACAGCTGCTAGTTTTGTCACTTTGGGGAAGCCGTTTATTGTACAAATTCAAGGCGTGACAGACGTAGATGACTAGAAGATACATTGACGGTAAATGATCTTGCTAGCAGACTGGATCCATCTAACCCAGGGGGGCTGAAGTCGGGTCCTCAAGCCCCCCCCCCCCCCCCAACAGGTCAGGTTTTCAGGATA
>WSYH01009168.1:0-26781 GCA_036426205.1 Ascaphus truei | reverse complement strand
TAATCAGTATGTACAGGGTTAAAGCCAATCCGGGGGGGGGGGGGGGTTGGGGTGGTCACACTATACTCCTTACCTCTGGCATGGGGAGACCGCAGGCTTTAGTATACAGCATGGGGCTACCGCAGGCGTTAGGATACAGCAGGGGATACCGCAGGCTTTAGTATAGCATGGGAACCGCAGCTTAGTATACCGCAATGGGATACGCAAGGCTTATTATAACCCGCAGTGTATACGGCAGGCTTTAGGTATACAGCATGTGGAACCGCCCTTTATTACAGAGGGGGATACAGCACTTAGTTACAGCATGGGATACACAGGCTTTTAGTTGAACCATAACACATACATACAAAAAAAATCCTTATTTTTTTACTCATGTTCTCTAAAATTCCTTGTCACATAATATCCCTAAGTCATATTGTTCTCTACATGACCTCATCATTTTTATGGGTCAAATTCCAACCACAGTTTGTTGCCAGCAATCTGCGGCTTGTTACTGTGCATCGGTATCGCTTGCAAACAAACGCTACACCAGTATTTGCAATTAAGATGATGGAAGACGTAGTGGGTCTTGTGGTCTAAACTCACATACGGATGCTGATCCCTGAATTAGAACTTCTCTTCTTCAAATCTCCTGTTCGTTTGTAACTAAACATTCGTTTTGTTTATTTAACCTCTGGTAGACGTCATGGATGCAGACAATGATCATATAATAATAATATATATTTTTTTTTTTTAAAGTAGGAGACTTTGACTGTTCATGTCCTTATTAGCTGTACACCAGCATTGCATAATGACCCATATTTCATATTTCATTGTTGACTAATCACTGGTTTCTTGTAATTAATGTCGTTACGACTGATTTTTTTATTTTTTTGGTTTCTTTTCATTAGCTTGATCCGCAGGTGTGCTCAAGCTTTCCTGTTTGCCACCCCTGCCTCTTCCCCTCACCTTCTCCCACACCACCCTCCCTAGCCCCTCCCTTAGCTTTCGGCTCAACTGATCTGCGGGGGCACGTTACCACCGCGGCATCATTTGATGCTGCGTTGCCATGGTGATCTTCACCAAAGACATGTCAAGGGAGTTGCAGAGGCCCTCGCCGATCCCCCGGCTTAATTAAAATCCGTGGGTGAAGGCTGTGAGCCTCTGCACCACAGCTCACCCCCTTGAAAAATCTTGTGCCCCCCCATTTTGCGCACGCCCCCAGCTGGAGGAACCTTCTGACAATTTTATGGGACGAAGATAGTGTCCTTCTCTATCTTAATATACTATTCACTTAGTCATAAATCGCTATGGTCGATTTCTTTTATTCCATTATTCTATTCCGATAACCTGATATACAGCCCATCAAACAAAAAAACATCACATCACAAAACGACCTCAACCTCACAACAAACACAGCATCCTTCTTTCTAGGGAATTACATCACATGATCCATCCAGCAGTTATTAATGGAGAAGTAGACGCCAATTGCCCATTAATTCTACCTTCAATACACCAGATCCACACCTACTTAATATACTCTTGTCCCGGATTTCTAAATATGTTTATGTACGTGTTTTTTCCATCGCAACTGTTTCGTTCAAAGTATGTTATATTTCATTCACCCACCGCATAACACCCTTGTCCATTCCCTGTCATAATGTTCTCTCTACCACCTTTCTCTGCCTCTTTAAACATCAAGGACGCCTACCTCATTCTTTCTACTTTTTTCACCCTCAATTTCTCGCTGTATTTCCTAAGATCCCTTGTATAATGACTTTCTACTTCTAGATCATAAACATTGCATTCTGTGTATGTTCTCTGCTTTTTCTGTTAACTATTTAAATCTCTACAATACAGTTAGTGCATATACAGACACTATGTCGTCTCTCTTTTTCAGAATGTTGACATCATCCTATCTTCAGTGACCAAGTCAATTTTAATTTGTGTGTCCAATTGTATGTCTTGTTCCATTATTGGTGTCTTGTGTTCCATGATCGTGGGCTTGTCTTGTGTTCCATTTTCGTGTTTGTCTTTGTTCCATGATCGTGGTTGTCTTGTTTTCCTTTATCGTGGGTTGTCTTGTGTTTCCAAAGAATTCGTTGTCTTGTGTTCATGATCGTGGTTTCTTGGTTCCATGATCGTGGTTGTCTTGTGTTTCCATGATCGGGTGGTGGGCAGTTCACTTAGACCTGATACACTTATTTATTATGCCAGGCATCAAGCCAGCTGGGACAACCTTTTTCTCGATTGCTACATAGTATTGTATCTTGAATGCTTCCATGTAAGTGAGATGTTTTGAAATGTAAATTTTCATTTTTTAGGTGCAAATTCCCCTCAAGTGGACTGCTCCAGAAAGCCTCAACTTTGGCTCCGTTACAATAGTCGGATGGGTGGTCCTTTGGGTGTTCTACAATATGAAATATTACATATGAAAACTCCCTATCCATGTAAAAAAACCAACCATAAGAAGGCTGTTGTCTATTGGCAGAACTTTAGATTGTTGTTCAGATCACAGCCCTGCCATGTCGCCATTTCTCTTCTTTTAGAGACACGTGGTTTAGGAGGCTCTCAGGACATGCCGTTTAGCCACTATTCATCTGCTTCTTTTATTGACTGTTTGCTGAGGGGGAGGGGACATGCTCAGCTGAAATCCTTGCGACAATGCCTGGGTGCTTTAAAATACAATTTTACATTCCCCCACCACCCCCGCCCCCCCTCCATATTTAATAGTTATTTTTTATTTGTATTTATAACATTCGAATCTGTAAATGTATAATTCTACATTTCTTACTAAGCTGGCTAGCGTTTTGGTACCAGTCTTCAAATCCTTATGTGGTTTCCTAACATAATGTTGCTCAAGTCAGCATCACGCCGCAGGTACAATGTATCCTTATTTGAATAATATATATGTTATCTTTTTTTAATGCAGTATGTATTAGAAAATACTAGAACGCTGATTATGTTAGAAAAGAGTAAACATAAGATTCACATTTGCTACTTTTATAGCAATTTCTAGGGTAGTATCCCTGGCACACCTTCTGTGCTGTTACCTGCACATGCTCCTGCAAAGGGAAAGAGGACTCATCATTACTTTATTAACAAGTGTATAAATCTGAGCGAACGGTAGATTTCAATTATGTGCTGGAATGAAACAACAACCCACTTGTGGTCTGCCAAGACCAAATAAACTATTCAAGTCTCCATACTGCATAACCCTTGCAGCATTAGTGGCAAAACCTCGCCTAACCATTTGTTGACGAACACTTCTTTCAGAGACGTTTGTTTTTTTCTTTAAGGCGACGCCTCGGTGCAACTGTGGGGGGTGCCTGGCGTCGCTCGTTCCCATGCATCAGCCACCACCGGATCTACTCCAGTCGATGAGTGGGGCGTGGCCATTATGTCACGTGGGCTGGTTCGCCCTCATTGCTGACCCATCACGCCGTGACATGGCCATGCTCGGGCTCTCGGCCGCCCCAGTGCCAATAACAAAAATCTTGTCTTTTGCAAAGGCGGTGCACTCGTGCTTTTACGGCATTCACCCACCCGACTGGGGTCGCCCCATAGAGGGCTGTACTTTGGTGTGCAGAAGGCGCAACAGTCGCAGCCACCGGGGCCGAAGCCTTGGGCTGTAACCACGGTGGGTACCTTGCAGTCTTCAAGGGCCGCCAACGGGTGAGGGAAGGTTTTCAGGATATCCTTTCCTCAATCACCGGTGAACTCATCAGTGGCCATCATTGACTCACCACCGTGTTTGAACAGCAGAGAGGCTGCTTACAGACATGACCCGTTGGGGACTTGAGGCTGGATTCCCACCCATGCAGTAGACAGTTGTCTTTCCACGGCTGCAGCATGCAAAGTGTTTTCATGATATTCCCTCATGCCTTCCTTTTGCCTCTCCAGGGATAGTAAATGCGATTTGATGTCAGCCCTTCAAAAGGCTATCGGATGCCGCCATGGATGCCGGAGGCCTAGCCTTAAGAGCTATGGACAGATGAAACATTGCTGGAAGGAGAAGCAGAGGAGAGACCACATTTGATTATTTACATATTGTGCGGGATGATTTTCTACACCGCAACCAGAAGCACAATCTCAACACAAACCATCACACCCACACCACCTGTCTTGCTAGTGTATGATGGCAAAAAGAAGAGGGATTAACCAACTCCTTTTCCTCTTTCAACACATGAAAGTCTGCAAATACGTAAAAATAGAAAAGCCCATCAGGGAAATACTTAAGTTCATAGATATAATCTTTCTTTACCATGGTTATTTGAGTTTGCCACGTTTAATCTACGGTTTATGTACAGTTGTTAGTCACTTTCTCTGAAATCAATAAAACCTATTTACATAGAGTCATCTCTCTGTACCTTATATTATTCAATATGCTTTTGGGGTGTTCAAATGCCCCTTGGTCATTGTAGACATGACCGAACAAAAAAACAGACAAAATGCCTCTGACACATCACTGGTTACGTATCAAACGTATTACTCCATGCACTCCAACAACATGCATGACTTGTGATGAGGTTTTTGGGCTGTAATTGTGGATCACAGCGCTGATATTCAAGCTTGTGATTTCACATGAAGCCAATAAAACAACAAGGTACTGTTGAAATTAAATAGATGGCTTTAAATAATATCGTCTTTTTAACATTTTACTGTAACCTCTGAGGCGATATATGTCTTATTCTCAATACACAACCACCTCATAGTTTGTTATGTCAGAGCATATTTTGTGTATATATCTTTGCGACCTACAAATACCGAGAGAAATAAGCATTAAGTTAATCGAAATAGACAAATCTTTCATGCAGGTGCCAGACGTGTCATCCTTTTCAGCACACGGTGACAGGATGTACTGTAGCTGAAGTCTGTTTTGGTGTAAAATGGGCTGATCCCATTCTAAGAGTGTCTCTTTTAACTGGCTCCCTATGAGGATGTGTATGAATATTCTTTTAATACATAAAGTTGATAAAGCCTTTCGATTGATCTGTAATGTCATGTACATGTAAATAAACTGCGGTGTGTTACTATGAGCAGTTGTTTTTGGTACGTTAATAACCAGCTGCCTGCCTTTGAACTAGCAGCATTCCTCCAGGTCATCAGGACGTTAAATGGGATTGACACCAATACAATTTCTAAAACTGGTTTCCAAATTATATATAAAAAAAATGGGCAGATGTCGATCTGAAAAAGGGGTTTTAGTGAAAGGGAGAACCAGGTCTGTTTTGATCTTTTTTCAGTGCGCGGTACAGTATGTAAAACACGCCTGCTTGAGGCGTGCCTTGTCCTCATTATCCTATCTCTGAAAGAGGGGTGGCATCTCCTGCCGCAAAGGCCACCAACAGTTCGGTTTTTAAGATAATCCCTGCTTTCAGCATAGTGGCTCAGTCACCAACTGAGCACTGATTGGCCACCTGTTCTGATCAGGATATCCTTAAATCTGGCATGGTGGTTGCCACTGGTGGACGAGTTGGCGCACCTCTGGCGCTATAACATAAACATGCTTTGGGGCCACCATTATGCTTGCATTATTTAGGGCAGCAGTAGTAAATTTTTAGACTATATTTTAGTTTTTGTCGAGTTACTGTATGCACTTTTTCAGTGCGGGTCAAAATATTGCAGACCCTAAGAAGTAGAATGTAGACTCCGAGACGCATGACTGGTTTCAACCTATTAAGAAATAAATTGCAATAAAGTGGTTTGTCTTGCAAGTACATCTCAACCCCGTTATAAAGCACGATCCGTTCACAACTCGAATCCGCTTATAACCGATGCAAGCGCTGCTCCCATTTCGTAGTTAATGAATACTTTACCACAACGCTTATTGGTATCTTAATTACTTTGGTTATACAGTGCATTACAATTTTTAGCCTTATTTGGTAGGGATGCGTCCATCTTATAGCGCGATTTGATGCTTTGCCCCAAGCCATCGTTATAAGGGGGTTTACTTAACCTGTTCGTCATCCAGAGAAACATTAGACCACCATTTCTAATTGTGGGAGGGAATCCGTTGGGATGTAACTTGAAGCATTGTGAGAATTACTTTGTGTTACTTTTTGATTATTATTATTGAATGGGCAACCTTTAAGTTATCACCGTTTGCCCATCCATTACTAGTGATAAAATAAAGGTAGCCATTGTTTCTTCCTATGGTTCATTTGGAAGGTATTCGGGAAAGCAGATAGTATAATTTCCTCGACAAGACCTAAACCAGAAAGGGAAAAGGCCTAGGAACCAGATAGTGTTTAATGCACTATTTGGATATTTTTTTTGTGTCAATGTCAAAATAAAACACCGTAAAAACAGTTGTCGATTTAATTGTTTTGTTTAAATGTTCTAAGAGCTGTATTGGACCGTGGGAAAATGTTGTTTTCTTGTAGCTGTGATGCCTGTAGGGGGCCAACATTCAGGGCACTTAGATGAATTCGAGTGCAAAAGGCGTTGCAAACCCCATCAAAGGTTCTTTTCTTCAAGTGTCGCCTCAGTACAGACAGATTTTAACCTACAACAAAACTATAATTCAATTGTAATTGGACTTCTCTTGTAAAATACCCACCGAAGCAAATGAACAGGCTGTGTTACCAGGAACATAACCATCTACAAAATGGTCCTCATTACATTTCCACATTCGGTACCAGCATTCTTTTTATGATCTTAAAAAGTATGCATGTCCAAGCTTTTACTTTTACTTGAGTTGGTAAGCTTTTTAATAGAAGCAATATGCCGTCTTGGCAGTGACATACATTTTTGAGTTTATTTTTTTGTATTCACAAACTAGTAAAATAACGGGTGTTGGTTTTCTTTGTTTAGTCGTACTCTTCATAATATGTCCATTGAGCTCGTTTGAGGGCAGTTTCCTCTTCTTCCTTTTACATTTTGATCAGCTATACGTAACCAACTGTATTCTATTAACAAAATGTTTAATATAAAATAAAAAATTTAAATTTGTGATGGAGTGTCATTAAGTTGTAATCGGTGGGTTTTAGATGTACCGTAGGTTCTATTTTATAAACTGGGCTACATCGTTTTCAGTCCTAACTATATTTGGGTCAAAAAACAACATATTCTTGTCCTAGAGTTAAAAAAAAAAAAACATTTTTCATTAAATAAATACGAAGAAGAAAAATTCCAAGATAGCTTTTATTTGCTGGTACGTGCCGGTGTGTCTTCAATTACCGTCCACAAGGACTGAATGGAACTGGGACGCTTTGCGCTATGAAACGTCAATACTGCTTTCGCTAACACTCTTGATTACTACAATACCTATTATGGCAGACTGTCACCATCTTCCCTGGTTTTACAGAATAGAAATGGTTGTGTAAGGGTTTGTGTCATGGTAAAAGCTATTGGGTCGCTAAGTAAAAACATGGAATTGAAAAAACATAAGGGTCAAATGTGTACTGGTATTTTTAGAGACTACATTTAAAATAACCCCTTTCATCATTTTAAACATTTTATGGTTTATTTAGTTACAGGAGGTGCTGATTTTTATCCTCTGTTCTTGGTCATTCTGTATAGAAATCTAGTATGAAGTTAAATCCAGTACCAACTGTGGCTAGAATGAGCCACTTTCATTAGAATGCTAAATCACAGCAAAAAGCAACCCCCACCGCTTATAAGAGCTTATACACTATCAGTATTATTCTTTTCCCAATGGACTCAACGCTTCCCATTTAGAAATAGGAAAAAAGAAAACCGGTTTAATGTGATAAAGGACCAACGACAGGAAGATATACAATACAGGATGGCGTTACTCCGTAGCTACCTTCAATGCCAGACAGGTTGTTTGTTCCATATGAAAATGCCTGAGTAAACAGTGGTCTTGACCTGTTGTGACGGCGGTGCTGTCATTAGCCAGTGGAGGAGTTGCGCGGAGCTTACTTTCACTTTGTGTAAATATTGGAGGTTGTTTTTATCCCAGACACAGCAACATTGCTCTGCTGAACTGGTATAATTAATTCTATCTTTCTAATTCTTGGAGATAACTTTTGTTGCAGTGATTTTGGGCCCATGCGGACGCATTTTTCTACCCAGCTTTGGACTTTATCTTCAATCTTCACACCTGCTTATGGTATCCAGGTCCTGGTGTGGGGACTACACGGTCTTGTCTCCTATGAATTTCAGTTTGAATGATTCTTAATGCAATGTGCACTATATATACTATATTAGCAAACAACAAATACAGGATACAGCACTCAGGGCATTGCAGTTTGAAACAGTAAACACAGGCCACACAGCCCAATGTTCCTGTCCCCAAAACCATCGGTACCCCCTTCCTCAGGTGGAAGACGTCCCATTTGGGTGCTGAAACGTTGGGACTTGTGCCTTGTTTTTAACTGTTTCAATTGCTTATGCCCGAGTGCTGTCTCCGTATTCGTGTTACAAATGTTATCTACTTTTTAGTATTCTTATGTCGGCAGCCACCTTCCTTCATATGCCCTGGTTGTGACTGCAGCCGCTTGCTTCATCACGGGGGTGTGCAAACTTTTTTTGGGTGCCCCCCCCCGCCCTGCTCTCGGTCCTTTGAATGCGCGGCCCCCTCTCTATCTCTTGCGGCGTCATTGATGTCCGTTACCCATGCCACCCGTCGACAATCACTGACCCCTACTGCGTCCCTTTAGCCTCACACTTTGCTCCTGGTCATTCGTGCCTGACCGCTGGAACCTCGGTCAAGTCAAGGTTGCAGATGGGCTCACGTGGTCCCCCGGCATTTCATTGAAACTCATTGTGGGAAGAGATCGTGGTCCTCTGGCAAACCGCCCCGCCCCCCCCCCCCCTCTCAAACATCTCATATTGTTTATTTCTATTTTGCTACACAGTCAGAAATGTTTATATATGTTAATAGTGGATTATTATCTCACTTTTTACAATACGTTATTGAGTTTGGAGCATCAACGTTTTGTTAATATGTAATGTATCCTATATTGCTCTATACGTTATGGCAGATCCACCACCACAGCATTTAGTATCATAGGAGAATTTAGCCTATGTATGTTCTTTCCCAACTCTCCACTGGAAGTCATTTAATAACATTATCGAGATGATTTATTTTTGTCAATATTTTTATTTACCTCAAGGAATATACTCACTTTCTTCTATAATGAATACAGGGTGCCATCCCCGTGGCCCCTTTAATGCTTCCCATCCATTACCACTGCTGCCCCTGAAAAGGTAGAAACCAAGTGACCGGCAGAAGAGGGGACCCATATAGCATTGAGACGGAGAAGCCCATAGCTGACCGTTAGCTGTGACATAATGACATCAGTTTGTTGGGCCGAGAGATGGATCCTCCGCTGCTGGAATCCTCTGCCGCCGTCCGCTTTCTAAGGTAATGTTTTAACTGGTTCGGGTCGTGGGGTTATTTAAGGGGTTTTAGGGTACTAGGGCCTAAAGTTTTTATTATAGGGGAGTGGTCAGTTCGGGTTAAGATTAGGGTTTTTTAAGTGCGAGTTAAATTTAGGGAACATACTTTCGAGCGCGTGAGTTTCTGGCACTGAGCGTCCCGGCGGCAGTAGTTTAGCGCTTGAACGCCGGTTGGTCATTTGGTCTTGTGCAAATGTCCGGCACCGAAGTCGAGTGGCCCCTAACCATCTCCTCTCCTACGCTGGGCCCGCGACCCATTATGGGCTCCCCAATACTAACACTGGGGTAGTGAGTATACACCCTGCGGCTGGGACGCTCCCATGGCTGCTGTAAGACTGGAGAAGCAATGTAGGTACAATCACCTCACTGGCCTTCCCTTTCCCACCATCAACCCCACCTTTTTCCACCCCACTGTTCCCTCACTGTTATCCCCATCACTCCCAACTGCTCTATCTCGCCCCCCGCCTCCCCGACCTCCCACCCCGTCACTCTCCCCCCACGTGTACTCTGTGCACAGGTTATATCCTGAGAAGAGTGTATAGTGCTGGCTGGCTACATACTGTCTGTATAGTTGTGTCAGGTTTTACGCTGCAACTATACACCGGCACAGTAGTATACCTGGATTGCACACATACTGTACCACAGGAACATCACCTACAGCACTACAACACTGAGATGGTCAGGTGCTCTGTCGTGTATACAGTTATTAACTGATCAATTTTGTATTATTGTGTGCCTCTTGACAATGGACACTGGTAAATTTCTGCTCCAACTCCCAGTCCGCTTGGCCCCCCTGATTTAGCACTTAATATACTTCTGTTTGCTAAATGTGAATAGGCATGATAGGTTAATTAAGAGTACTGATATAAGGAACCCCTATGGCGCAACACATCCCTGGAAGAACAATAGTGTTGGGAAGGAGTCTATGCACCTATTCAAATCTAATGATCGGGGCACCCGCTGACGTCATCGTTCCACAGTGCTGTCTCTCAGCTGACCACAGTGAAGATTGGAGTGAGAGTGATGTGTGAGAGTCTTTAGGAGACCAGGCAGCCAGCAACCGTGACCCAGCGGAACCCTTAAGTCGTATAGCTCCCTACACCACTCTTGGGAGATATGCTACATGGCTATGCCAAGATGTATTTAAAAAAGTGAGTCCCATCCACATATTGATTTGATAATAACCTAAGCACCACCTATATTGAATGGTGTCCGACCCACAGTGACTATAAACCCACAACCCCGGCTTTTCTAGGCCGACCGCCTAGCAGTTGTGGAGCTAAGCCATTTATGGGTTGCATGGCAACACCCTCTACTACAAGCATACCTCCAATGGATTATCCATCTTTTGTTGATTGTGCTGAATGCTTGTCATAGTTACAAGTAATATGTTCTGAGGGCTATGCATTACTGAGGCAAGTGTAGGTTAATAAAATGAGACAGAACTGGGCAACCTCACTCTTACTGGGAAGAAAATATGGATCCCCTTACCTGCTGCGGCTTGGGATTCCACTCAATAAAACTCAAAAGAAAAATTCTCTCCTTCTGCTTTTCTCTCGTCTTTTTTCTTAACAATCCCCAAACGATTTTATGTATGTCCTCTGGCATGGCTAGAGTTATCGTGTGTGAGGACTGATTTTTTCAAATGAACACCGGGGAAATCCGGAATGATTTTCGTTTTTGTCCATTCCTCCTCAATCCACAAATAAGTCAAATTTGCTTTTGTGCTTTGGCGGTTCAAACCATTTCCCTCTTACCAAAAAACCACGATGAGATATATGAAGTAATAAACTTGGATGAATGAACTGTTGTCCCCGTATCTAATTAAAAAATAAATTAAACCCCCAGAGGAACTTGGATGGAGCGACGCGTAAGGTGAGCTTACACAGAATGTTTTTGAGGACTACCAAATCGGGTGACTTTCTGGGAGGCATTCCCAGCTGATATTTTGTACCTCTGTCCGGTATCACAAGAAGAGAAATAATCTCAAATGGGCTTCCAACATCCCAGTTTATGGTAGCATATAGCTAAGGAGTCCAGGGCACTTAAATGAGCTATGGAACCAGTGAGGTAATATGTCTCACATAAAAGCTCAAAGGACAATGTATATAAAAAACAGCACTCAAAATGAATGCAGGGGGGAAGCCCAGAAAAAAACCCCCAGTGCAAACACCAGTAGTAGCTCTACTCACCCTCCCTTTGGATAGCACTGGCTACTATGCACTTGCATCAGCACTTTTTTTTTTTGAATCAGCCTCCGCTCCATGTATGTTAGCAGTGCACCACCATTTTTGTTTCTTCATCCTGGTTAACATATTCCCTGTGTAACGGCCGTTCAAGCTGAACAACCCCAACCGTTGGGAGATGGAGTGTGCTGTCTCTTCAGATTCTTAGCCTGGGTGCTCTCAACCCTCTTATGCTTTTTTTCTGTGAATTGCATACTTTTTACATCGTTTTTAATTTATAACAGCAAAATCTGTTCCATCAGTGCTCTCTCATTTTTTCTATGTGGATCCCCTCCTTTTGGCCCTTGCCCCACTTTCTTCACTTGTCTGCGATGGACAACCATAATGAAGAGTGCTTAGATGGCTACTATACGAGTTGGTGTTACTCTGACAACACGCACTGCCTATACCACTAATGGACGCAGTGGTGAGTTATTCTCATATTATTTCATCATTCAACAATACTGGTATTGCATTATATTTGTTTATTTTTCATATACACCTGGATCTATTTGCGCTCCTGAATCCTGTTTTTTGCCATTCGTTTATGGTATTTCGTTCGGGATAGCACTACTTTCACGTTATTGTAACTACAATGTATTACTAAGTTATATTCACAGTGTGTTCACATTTCACTTTTTACATGATTTTTCACTGATTCTTTCTGTTTGTGTTCACAGTTCCAACTGGTAAGTGTAGACCGGTTTTAAACGAGATAGTAGTAAGATGGTGACGTCCATTCGTAAAAGGTGTAACAAAACTACTAAAAAATATTTGAATATTTCAGATTTGTGCGTTTCAAAGCCCATCTCTTTATTTTTACGGTGCATCTCCTTCCTCGATAAGGGGTGTCAGGCATCCCTTATTTACGGGATGGGTCCCCTAATTCCATTGACCCTCCGTTGTTCCCATAAGTGTCACTTGCTGGACCACTAATTTCTCCGATTTTATGGCCTTGATTGAATGTCCCGAATTTAGATACTGCCATTAAATCCATTCATAACACAGTAATAATTTATGTTGAGTTTGTAATAGTTCTTTTTTTTTCCCTGACGCGATGTTGCCTTTCCTAAATATAACGAAATAACTGTGGACACTGCCCTGGTCATCCCCTCATAACGCTCCTGTACATAACCCCTCCTTGGTAGGCCATTACTATTTCTCCCACTGCTCTTGTTTATTTCACGTGCAGTCTTTCCTTCCTCGCCCGCCAAGAGCAGAGATGAGTTATAGAAAAAACAAAAAAAAAGATCTTCAGCTTGAGCATTTGAATATCGTTCCTCTCATTGAGATCACACTTTCATCATGGCATTTTGGTGCCTTTATTATGAAACCTAACTAAATGTGGTGGTGTCCCTAACCTAGGATCTATTGGACAGCATGGACGTAGTATGTTTCAGTAAATCAGCGCTTCCTGTCCAAGCATTAATGCATTAATGTAGCGATTGAACGTGAGATGTTTTTTTCCCAATACATTGCTAAACTAAAGCTATTTTCATGGTAACCGAATGCGCTGCGATTTTTTACATTGTTTTCTAATCTCTTGTATTAATATAGGTATTTTAGGACCAAAGAATAGCTCTAAACACGATGAAAGGATAGACCACTGCCTAAAGTATAGAACCTAGAATTACATTACATCATTTTTTTAAATGCTTTTTAAGTTCTGTAGGCACTGCCGTCCCTTTGCAGTGTCATTTTATAATAACATTAAGTGTTTGGAGTTCAAACACTAACCTGGACATACTGAGTAAGAATACTTATTTTTTGGCAACAATAAAACCTGTCCTAATTAAAGGATAGCAGGGACGATTGAAGATGTTCAGAAGTCTCTCCATATAATAATGTTCGAAAGAAGAAATCCTTATGTAATCTGGTTCTAACTATCTACTCTCTTCAAATAGAAAAGTTGTAAGTAACATTTCACAATTATAGATACTTTAGAGGCAGTCATTCGACCCTTAAAAACAAAGATTGATTGTTTTTAATAGATGCCGCTTATTGATTACTTTTTACAAGAACTCATTAACCGTCGACTGGACGCTCATTTATTCTTCTGTAACGATCCGAAAGTCTTGCTTCATCACAATCCCGAGTTCATTTCATTATGCTAATATTAAGCTCAGTACAAGTTGCATTAAAGGAGGCAAACAAAAGTTCCTACATCTTTTTTTTTTTTTTTTTAATTGTTTTTTAAACTCAGTTCTGTATTAGAAATCACTTTGCCTATTTTTTTTTCATTTCCTTTTTATTTCAACTGTATGTTATGTTCTTTGTTTATCTACTTAATTTTTATTAAGATGGAGATAGTTATTGTATTAGCAACAATATCAATTAGTACGTACTATAACATTTTTTTAATAATAAGCCCCGATTTCTGGTGTCTTCACAGGAGTATGGCACCATAGGAAGTCTAGAAGGGTAACTCTCAGTTCTGAGAGATCATGACCCGACGCGCTGGGCGGTCTCTGTTCACCTCTCTCCACTGTGCCCTCCACGTGTGGTAGCGTGTGGCAGAGTGTAGCACACATGTGCAGGAACGTGGGCTTCATAGGTGTCCTTGTAGCCTGTCCGTTTGATAGCATTAGAAACATCCGGAAAAGCAGAACAGTACACTTGATGTGTCTGTTGGTGGGTAGTAAAACCCGCCAGCCACACATTCCCTTTTCTTATTCCTTCAACTGTAAGTTATTTTTTTATATCCTATATTTTATTAAACATGTTTTTTGTTGAGGGTAGAGAGAAATGGAAAAGGAGGGGAATTGCATCATGTTTACATCATTCAATATATGAACAGTACGTGACAGGTACTTTGTTTAATTTATTGCTTTGTTTTCCCTTTATCATATTTACTTACCATCGTGAACACAACTCCCACCTTAAACATCAGCATTATCTATTAATATGCCGTCGATCATGTAATGACAGTTGAACTCGCATTCGTTCGATCCACGTCGCAGAATCCCAGATGTCCATACCAATGAGGGTGCATAGAGGGCGTTACTTGCTTTTTTTGGATGTTTTCATATAACTGATAATCCTTGATTTCTTATAGCAGGTTTTACGCACATCTCCCCAGCATTGAAGATTTTGGCAACACTTTCAGTTTCGTTGTGTATGTTTTCAATGTTCCCAGCACTTTTGGCTTGCAACTGTAACAATAGCATGGCCCACCCAATTAGTATATAGAACATATTCTACCTGCTGAGTTTCATCCTGATTTAAGGTTGTATTGAAACGAAACACGCATTGCATGGAAACCAGGATAGTTTGCTGTTCGATCAGGGAAATAAAAACATGCATCCGTAGTTTACACTTTTTTAATTGAAACAAAGCTGCATATTTAAAGCCAATATGGTTTTCGTTTGTTTTTGCTTTTTTTTTTGAAGTTTCCCACTTGGGACTGCCTCTTGGCCGTAGGTGGTATTATCTATACAGGATCACTCGAAATGCCATATACGAACCCTATTTACTTTCATTAATATTGTTGAGATTGGTGTTCCTACGGAAATGTCGTCCCCAATGTGCATACTAAACATGATTCCACTAATGCAGCCTTAAAGATATACCTTTATCAATGTACTATTCTAGTCTGAACATTAATTGAGAATTCTAACTGTAATTCAATTCACTATCATTTAAAAAAAGTTGTGGTGTGCTGACACGCGCATTTTCAGTGAAACTTTTGTCTTTGCTGCACTGTTTTGTCTCAGATTTGGTATATGATTAGTGAGTATTTTTTCTTAAAATCAAAACACAATGGCCTCCGGCTTAACCAGAATAATCCCTTTCGGCAGGCTTATTATCGCCAAAAAACGGACCCACTCTAACTGCAATTATTCAGAAGGTGGGATGAAACGCCCAAGCACTCTATCCCTGAGTAAGTTCATATATCAGAGAAGAATTCACATACAATAATATCCTAGGCAGTATAATTAAAGTTCAGATATGTACCCCCGTGTCAATGAATACCTATAATCTTCATTGAGCATTTCAAAGTGTTCAAAAAATCTTTCACATAGCCTGCAGTACCCTGCAATATCATAGCATAGGAGTTATCCGTGGTATCTACAATGATAAAACTTGTACTCACTTTGTGCTAACCGTGGGGCTCAGAGGTTTGTGAGGGCGGTGCACCAGCTAAGGGGGAAAAATGCGGCTTGGACTGCTCTCTCCTGTACAAAAAAATATTTGTTTATTGTTGGCTATTAATAAACAGCAAAGGGAAAAAAAACCGTTCCGTCGCGCGTTTGTGGCTTTATCAAGGAGTCCGCCCCCCCAAAATGCAAAAATCGCCACAAATGGTTCCCACGCCTTCTGATTGGCTGTGAAACCATGTGTCCGCTTATTTTATTTTTTTTGTTACTTCCAAATTTTTTATTGATCATTTTATCACTAACAATAGGGTATCCAGAACAGAAAACAAAAAAGGTTGGGGGAAATGCAATATACAAATAACTGGTTATAAACAATAAGGGGAGGAGGAAGGGACAGCATTTGTACAATCATAACACTGTAACAACAATTTAAATATCCTACATTTAATCCCTCTGTTCGCAAGCATTCTAGTCTATGTATGGGTATATCTGCGTGACGGAACCTGCATGAGCCCAAATCTCGAGAATTGGAGGTAGAACCGTTCAGGTGGCTGAGAGGTTTTTCCATATAGACTATATGCCAAATTTTATATTTTGGTTTGGATGGGGAGGCATTTGTTTCCAATTGTTGGCAATTGTCATCTTTGTATACGTTTAACATTGGGATATTACTCTAGCCTTTTTTCTGAGTGATTGGCCATTGGTTTCCTAGCAATATATATCTGGGTCGTGTTGGACAGTGATTTCTAGAATCTTGTTATTAAGGCGAACACTTCCGTCCAATTTTATTGGATTTTCGGACATGACCAGAATATATGTAATACATTCCCCCCTCACTTCACCCCACACAGAGGGGAAAGTGCCTTATTTTTTTAAGGTGATGTCATGAAAGGGACTGACAGCCAGCCAATCGAATGCATTTCCCTTTAACATGACTTCCCCAAACCCACATGGTCCACAGTCACATGGTACTTCAGCCATCAGATTGTGATCATTATATCCCCAATCTGATTGGTTGTAGTAGACCATGTGATGCAGCCATGTTTGATTTGTTACATGTTAAAGGAAATTAAGCACAGCCATTCTGATTGGCTGCTTCATTCCCTTTCATGACATCACATAAAACAAAAAAGGGGCACATGTTTTCAACACCACAGCCAATCAGATGGCGTGGCAACCACTTTCCCGTTTCCCAAATGTGATGTCACGGCCATATTTAAGACAGTGACGTCTCATTGGGGCTCAAGAAGTCGTGGGTCAACTTCGTGAATTTAATATGTGGGTTTATACAGATGAAGATAAATACAGAATAAAGAAAAAAACAAGGAAACCCACACATTAAGAAAGACTAATGGAAGATTACAGAAAAGAAGAAAGTTTTGTAACCTGTCCTGGATCTTCACGGTGGAAGCGTTGGATTGATTTCATCATACGTCCGGTACGAGAGCTTGCTAATTCCCCAGGATTCGGAATGTCCAACGCTCTAAAGGAAGATAAAATATTGAATTTATGTACTTTTATATGTTTTTTGATTGGACTGTGTTACAGGTACAGATGATACAGTATATAACCATGCATTTTTTGGTCAAATGCATTTCTTCTATTGACTGTTTTTATTTTCTATGTCTTTTTGTTTTGATTAACTTATTTAAATTGTCATGGCTTGTTTTTGTCTTTTATCCGATTGGTTACCGATTTTATTTAATGCTGTATTTTGGTGGCTACTGGTTTTAAATTAATGTTTTCTAATGGTTGTATGATTGTTTGTTTGGTTTACTGCTTTTAGGTATTACATTTATTTTTTGGCTAATGTATGAGTATGATTGCTATCATTTATTGCTTGTTGGCTAGTGCTTTCATTTTGTTTCTTCTGGGTGTTTTGGGCTTGTTGTATCTGTTTTATTCTTGTGTATTTTTGACATCATGCTTTTGTATTAGTGTGACCTTGACTGCTAATAAAGTATCATGCCCATATATATGGGTATATGATACTACTATGCCACTCAAATGGTACAGGGTGGGTGGTTAGGCTCCCAGGTGGTGGTGGGGCAGGGTGGGGTTAACCCCTTAATTACTATGCGTTATTACCGTAAGGTGATTAAAGGGTTAGGGGCCATTAATTGTATTTTTTTAATGTATGGTTGATGACATCGAGGACATGGCCTTGCAGGATGCGACGAGGATGCCCTTCATGTTGGCAAGGTACGTAGAATGGTTTTTATTTAATTTATTATCTGGCTAATGTGTTAATAATGGCAAAAATTTATTATTACATGTCTGGTATAGTTATTTTGCACATACTGTCTATATGTTTTTGGTGGGGGGGACGGTTATTTATTGAAAATGTAGGCATTTTTTTTTTTTTAATAGAGGAAAGGTACCACAAAGCCCAGCGGGACCCACCGAGGACTCCCGGACCACCACCTAGACCCATTGACAACCTCACAGACGACCACCCGAAGACACCCTTGGGAACCACCCATGGCCCCCATCACCTGTGGGATGACCCGAGGGCCCCCAGACACCCCGGGGACCACCCATGTACCACCCCGTTGGGACCACAACACCCACGGAGCTATTTGGGGACCACACAATGCCCCCAAGACAATCCGTGGGAACCCCCCCCCCCCCCCCCACAACCAGCCCTGTGTATTATTCTGTGTTTAAAATAAATAATAATGGTTTTATTGCACGGCACAGGTGGGTGGGTTGTGTATTGGCGTTACTTACAATATTATTACTATCGTAGATGATTAGGGTGTCTCTGGAGCAAACCCCGTTGAATTTGATGTCCGGGGACACCTGCCACCCTATGGGTGCCGGTATCTCCTATCCTATGCATGCAAATGTCTCACATCACGTGACCAGGACATTTCAATGCATAGGAGATACAGGCCCCACTATGGGGTGCTGGTATCGAGGCAGAGGGTTGTGGGTGAAGAGAAAATAATTAACAAGGCAAACTAGAAAAAAGAAGTAGAGGTGATATGGACGAGGGAAGACGAATGGGGAAAGGGGTACTGCGGGCTGGGGAAACCTAACATGGCGGTGAGGTTGGGCGAAAAGAGAAGGGGAGACACAATAGGAGGGTGGAGGGCGGTCACGTGGGGAAGGGGGGAAGCATCGAAGCGAACAGTTAAGGCAGGAGTCGGTTGCAGGACACAAATAGTAACAACTGGATACGGTAAACGAAGTGAGGAAATAATTAAGGAAAGCCGATTTGTAAGAAAAGTAGCGAAGAAAAAAGAAAGAAAGGTGCAGGCAAAAAGAGGGGATAGGGCACCAAAAGTAGGGAGAAAAGAAAACGGAATTAAGGCCAGAACGGAAACCTATAGATGAAAAATGGGAAGACTGCGAAAAACTGAAGATCAGAGAAAGTATAGAACCGAAACTGGAGATAACAGAAGTAAATGAGGAGGGAAGGAAATCAAGAGACGGGAAAGATAGGAACACCCCACGGAGGATGAAGTTAGAGGAGCGGAAGTAATAGGAAAATAATAATGTACAAAAAAGAAAAGCCGGCGAAAATAAAGAAGTATGAATAAAACAGGGGGGAAAGTAGAAGGTTCCGGATGGTAAGACGGGTGTAGAAAAGGGAAAGCGCTGGGGGGAATAGGGGGAGACCAGAAAGGATAAATCATAGAAACGTGGATGCAGGCCCCAGTAAAATAGACGTAAAGAGGAGCGGGGCGTGATCTAAGAATGACTAGAATGTAAGACTGAGGATTAGTTAGAGTGAAAAGACACCGGAACCGGGAAGGTGTAGAAAGGTAAATTTTGGAAAAAACAAAATGGAGCAAATAGGGATAGCAGTGAGAAAAAAAAAGTCGTGGGTGGACCAAGACGGTCAAAGAAGAGACAAGGTTTGAGGAGGACTGATAGTTACAGTAGTAGGGAAAATGGTCGCGGGGAGGTGTAGAAAAACCGAGTGGTAGCGACAACCAGAAGGGCGGGCACACGAGAAACGGAATGCATCCTAGAAAGAAGAAGGTTTATCACGTGATGTGAAGGATGAACCTGCCACGCCCAAGGTCCTTACATACCTTTGTTTCCCCTTCCCTTTCCTCAACAGGTCTGCTCCGGAGACCCCCTGCACATCTACACTAGAATTACTTTAATAATTTTTATTTCGGGCGAGATTTGGCAGGCCGGCTATCTCTCTGCAGCAAAATAACTTCGGTGGATGAGCCTTGTCAGAGGCGATCATGCGCTTCGTCAGCAACGCGCCCATGTTGTCCCCTGTTGCCATCCACTGTATTTGGTGGCTTTCTGCATACCGTGATACAACGCTGTCATGGGGAGATTTAAAAACCTCCACCGATTTTGGTTTTTCTTCGCGCTACTGCATGAGGCCCAATGTCGGTGACAAACGCAAGAAGTTTGACTTAGAATTGCGCGTGCTCGACCCACGCCTGTTTAGCTATTTCACTTCTATATTTATACTAACTGTTTGTGTGTGCCATCTCTGGTTGCCTCTGTCCTCCCATAAATGAAATAGTGATACTTTTCCCACAATGATCCATAGGCTCCCCAAACGTTCTTGGTTATCGCCAAAGTCAACAGTAATTAGCTTGGAGGTAGCCCTCAATAGCACCCACTGATTTTCAGAATTGACACCAGTTAAGGCTATCACTTTAAAGTCCACCCTCAGCAATTGACACTCCATAACCCGTCAAACGTCTTAAGGCCACGCTATTGCCGGCTACACAACGTTCGCGTCAAACAAATGTATTGACCCGTCGCGTGCGCTTATAGAGCGTGGACCTTCAATTTGCCAAGCTGACAAAGTTATGCAAGAAACACTAGGGTATCTGGACAGAATATTGTGGCATGTTTAGTGGCAAAATATTCGCTATGTCTGGTATGTAAATCCTTGCAAAACCGATCAAGGATTTAGAATCTATCTACTTTTTTTCTATCAAGGAATAAGCACCTACCCCCATCTGTAAGTGAAATCATTGCAGAAAAATGCCAAATACGTGTTGTGCCTTCCACAACCACAACAAGCATGATATTCTTACGGTACGCAGGATGTAAAGAGTGCCTGTGCCACATCAAGTAAATTCTGTAAATATAACATTGTGCAAGAATATTACACTTGCCAAGATTAGAGAAATGAAAGAATTTGCGTATGTGGCATGAAAAGTTAGTGAAAAAACACTCTAAAATACCTTATTTTTGTTTGCAAAACATTAATATGAAAAAGCATAAATACAAACTTATAACAAAAAAAAAAACAAAAAAACCACCACACGCTTATTTTAGAGCTAGTATTGTCTTTTTCTAGATGTAGTTGGGGTCTCCTCCAATTTCTCAGGATTTTGCCACTACTCTTTTTAGAGGAGTGCCTGTCAATGTGGATTTAATATTAAAAACAAGCCTTTTTTTTGTTTTTGGTTGACCAAGATCCATGGAAGACGAGATTCTTTCGTATTTCTCAAGTTCTGCTTGGAGTTCTGTTACCCTGCCGTCTCAAGTTTGAGGAGCCCGCTCTGCCAGACTCGTCATACCTTCAAGTTCCTGCTCCTGTAAGACATAAGTGTTAATATAAGAACATCCACAGAACGGACAGAAACCCACCTCTAGATAAGATCAAACTTCACACAGTGATCAGTCAATGACTGCCACCTGTGCTGAAGCAGGAATAGCTTTAAAACCTGACCTGTTGTGGCCCTTGAGGACTGGAGTTGGACCACCCATGACTACTGTGAACAGAGAGTGTCCATAGGAGTGTATGCCACATGACAATCACTCTTTGGCCGCCATCTTCTAGACACGAAGCTGGCCACCACTACACCAACAAATTGGTCACAATACTAGTGAGTGGAATATATGTATAGTATTTTTTCTCAATTACATCACTGAAGCCAAAATCAGCATTTTAAAGATGGACACTAATGAACAGAGAATATGTTTTAAGTGAAAATAAAAAGTGCAAAGTTGAATTCTGTCCTGGAAATAATGTCAAGTAACGCTAGTCCCCAAAAATAAACAAAGTAGCTTTTTTTTGCATACTATAGAGTTGCTGTGAGAGAATGAAGATGTTTCAGTTCAAAGGATAAAGAGGACACAACATACAGTACCTTTATCTTTAGCTGCTGCGGCAACAGATTATTTTCTTCGTTCATTTGTTTTGCAGCTAGTGCAGCTTCTCTTTATAGTCTGTTCTTCTGAATCTTCAATGAGGCTATCCCTATCAAATGAACATTTAGAGAGTGACCAAACTACTCTCTTATGTATTTGTTAAAATGCCTTTAATCGTGTCTGTCCCCCTCCCTCTACGTACATTGACCAAGACGTTTGTAGAGAGACTGCTAATTAGACTTTCAGTCAGACAAAATGCCCCCTAGGTTTGCGGAGCATGCACGGTTTACCTTTCCTTTTTCTTGACATTGCTTCTCACATCCAGGGCACTTGACCTTGTATGAAGTCCTGAATGAGAGATCAAGATAGTATGATAAGCTCTTTGACAGATCAAGTGACCAACTCATTAGCTTCCCACTAAATTAAAAAAAATGCAGGAAATGATGTTATTTGAAATGTGTCTGCAAGTGTTAATTTGTTTTAAAAATTATTAATTTTAATCAGGCACACTTGACCAAACTTTGTGCAATGTACTAATCTAAAAATGTATATAAAGCTACAATATATATATTAAAAAAAACAAAACAAAAACAAAACAAAACATCCTAAACTTGTAATCAAACGGTCCTAAAAATCCAGGGTTTAAGTTTTGTTTTTTGCAGTTCTAAAAACGTCTTCTAGATGTTTAATGTGAAATCGCATTAGACTAGGCTTCCCGCCCAACTGAGCCACAGGTAACCATAGAAAGACATTCACATAAGTATGGGTTTCTTGTTTGGGCAATAAAAAACATTAATTACATATAGAAAAAATGCGGAATGCAGTGTACACATTTATGATAACTTAGTGGTATATAGAAGATAGTCACAACATACATGAGACCTGACCAGGCTTTAACCAAGGGCCGCGCCTACGTCTTTGGACAGTCCTTTAATGTTCCTTGATTATTTTATAGAAGATTTATATGCATTTTTTTCCTTTAGGGCTACCAATTCTTAAGTGGCAGTGTCATTGTGACACCATCATTTACTGGTAGGAGAGAGTTCTAAATGTGTTTGGAAAATTAGTTATAGATGACATCAAGAGAACTTTCTATTAGTCTAATATGGAGAGATTCCCCTGATACACCTGTCTACAAGAACACACACACTGAAAGTTCATTTATAACAAACAAGAGACGTAAAAAAAAAAAAAAAAAAAAAACAATCTCCAAGAGATTAAGCATGCTACCTTGCCAAGGTTGTGTGATCTTGCAGGGCTACAAACTTGGTCCCTTTGATACATGTATAGGATAAAATAAAATACAGGGGCAACTAGTAAATAGACTACTGTTTAAGAGACACTGGTCTCAGAACAAAGAAATTCACAAATATATAGAATAAGAGCCCAAGAACAAGAAAAGCAAGGCTGTGCAAAAAAGATTAATTAAAAAAAAGGTTAACGTACACTTTGCTTACAAGACTCTGTGGTCTCGAATAAATAAAAATAAGATTCTTTACCCAGAGTGCTGCCTGGTATTTCTCTTGATGCTATTAAATGTACACCGATACTAAGTGCATGGGCATTTCGTTTTTAAAGCAGTAATGGGGAAAGCTACTATGCCTAACCTGCGCTTGTTCCATCTCCACCTGGATCTTTTCCAAGACCAAGGGCAATCTCCAACTCGAGTATCTGTTATCTCTGACCTGTAAGCACATTTCAGAAATGAGTATACATTGAAAAATTGGAATCTCATATTTTTTTTCCCCCCACCCGCTTCTATAAATAGACAAGATCTTTCACTATTAAAAAGGTACACCTTTAAATCCTGCCTTCTTAAAAAAAAAAAAAAAATAATAAAATACGCCTAGTAATATGGTGGAAAAATCTATAAATTAATAAAAAAAAGTTTAAACCATGTTAAACTTAGCTGAAAAGGGGGGGAAGACAAACAGAAAACCCAGTGAAACATTATCCAATAGGTTTTAAAAGGGGGGAAAAAAAAAAAATCATTCCTTCCTGGATCAACATCCTTCCTATGTTTACTGTACGTCATGGTATATCCCTGTAAACCACCCTGTAATCCCTTGCTTAAAAAAAAAAAAAAAAAAAAAAAAAAAGATGGTCTAACTTTTAGATCAGGGGTGACAAACTTTTATGCCGAGACCCCCTTTTATCCATGAAATTTCTCGGGCCCCCCTGCTGTGTAATCAAAATCACATAAAAAAAACCTTTATTAAACGGTATCATGTAAATACAAATATGTTAAGGCCTCGCATATGTGCCCCACGGCGACGCCAGCGAAAGTTGTATTTCGCTTTGCGGCAGCTGCGACAGGCCATTGATTGGTGCAAAATTAGGCTGCGTCCACGTTGCCGCGGAAGCTTGACATCACCAACCTCCAAGCATGAGCACAGGGTGTCCTGCATAAATTTTGCTAGCACGAGCGGGAAGTGTTAACACTTTTTATTATTTTTCTGTACATTCATAGATGATTGATATAGTGGCAGCCTACCCTTCCACTTGCAGAGGATCACAGCGAAGCAGGTTGCCAGCGGAGGAGAGCAGGAACACAGCGCTATTGTAGGCAGACACCGAGGGGGCGTTTGACATCACAGCAGCGTCTGGCGTGCTCCTCCCCCGTACCTCCGAATTACGTGGCCGCCACCTGCACTATTCCCTGTTGGCCGCGCGCTCACTTCTTTTTTGGCTGCGCACCCAGGTTGATGCAAGCCCTCCGCCTAATAATCTTGTGCCCGGGGCGCCCCCCCCCCTCAGTTACACACACACACACACACACCACACACACACACCACACACACACAACACACGAGTAATTAAGCCTGCTCAGGTCCCCCCCATGGGGGTAACAGACAGGAGGAGGAGGGCTTGTCTGTGTGCAGGAAGCCGCCGCAGCAAGGCCCCGCCCCCCTCTGCGTAGAACACAACAGAACTGGAGCAGCCTCTGCACGGAGCTTCTGGCCCCGTGCACAGCTCTGCCTGCCCCCAGTTTCACTGCACGCAGCCGCGCCCCCCCCTACATAAAGCGCCCCCCCCATTTTGCGCACCCCTGCTTTAGATAAACCATACATCTGCAATCGCAGGCTCATGAAATGGTAAAATTCCACTTTAACAGCCCTTACTAATAAATAAACATTTCCTTTGCTGGTGAAATTTCCTTTCCTCCAATTTCAATGGATGCCCAGTCATTTTACTGTCCTTGGGATGAATACTTCCCTTGAAACTTCCTTGCTTTGACCCAAACACATTTAAACATGGTTATCCCTTAGAGACGGCTCTTCTAGTGCAAGTAGAAAATTCTAGTTTACCTCAACCTTTTCCTGTTCTTCTTCAAATTCTTTGAATGGTACATAATGCTCTTCAATTTCTTCCATTGCGTGATGATATGCATGGTTCTTTATTGCCTGCTTGTACAATTCTAGTCTGGTCTCCAATTGTTCATCATAAGTTTCTTTTATATCTTCAAAGCGCTTGCTAAAAACAAAACAAAATCTCCAATCCAAGAAATGATTAATTTACATTTCATGGAAAGTAGGATGGGCCCACAGACTGTAATTAGATCTTTGTTTAAACCACTGGTTAGTTACAGCAACTGGTCTAACAAAAATTGACACAGGCAGGAGAACGCAAGGCTCAATGTGTGTCCAAGTATAAGTTAGACATTTAGCTGTTGCGTTGCATATTTGATTTCCCGTCATATTTCTTTCCACAGTTTCAGTTCTTGCCTAACGACATGTGCAAGTATTAATTTGTTTCCCCCTTTGTGTCCAATATAAGGGAAAGAGGTTTGAAAGACAAGACAAGTCTTGTTTCATACAAAAAGGAGTGGCTCGCGAACCAAGACTCTATAAACACTGAATCAGTGAGGCCTGGTTCAATTCCCGGTGTCAGCAACTTGTGACATGGGCAAGTCACTTTATGGCCTTGTGCCTCAGGCACCAAAAACAGATTAAGCTCTCCGGGGCAGGGACGGCCTGTAAAAAGTTGTGTGCTGCATACTGCCCACTATAACTGTAATTGTGAAGCGCTTTGAGGCCCCGTTGGGAAAAAAGTGCTAATGAAATAAAGTTAGTTATATAAGAAAGGTCATGTATAGTTATACAGGTTTAAAAATAAATAAAAACCCTCCAAGCCGCATGATTAGTAGGTACACTATAGTCTCAACCCAGGATATTTTCAGTGGGGAAATATGGTTTACCATTAAAAATGTACAAGAACCGTTGAATAGACAAGAAATGTGCTCAGAGTGTCTTGGGGGGTCATCAACCCGGATTCCATTGACTTCAATGTGAGTCATAAAGGAACTTTATGCACGTGCCCCGCAGAGCCTAAAGTTTCGATGCAACCCCCGACATACCTCCAAGTTTCATCAAGATCTACCATTTGCTGGTACATTGCTTCACCCATCTCCTTCCGATCTGCAATTCAAGAATCAGTTTGCTTGTCTTTCGCAATTAGCTTGGCTCTTAGTCTTCTATTTTTTTTAGTAGATCCTGAAAAGAATTTACAAGCAGTCACTTGCCTGCAACAAGCAGAAATGTGCCAACACAGACAGTATAGATGCCCCGTATTACAAAAGGACTCACTGAAACAAGAGGCAAACATTATGTAAATAGAAGTGTGATCCATTATTCCGTTAGCCCTGCCTCCTCTCCCCAAAAGTACAATCTGTATCCGGAAATGTAGCTGAAGAGGGAAGGGGAGGGAGGGAATGCGTCACTCAAACTAGAGAATTTAGATTGAAAAACAGATCGAATGAGTTGCCACATGAGGATCAAAAGGCAAGTAGCTAGAGAAATGGTGGACAGAGACGGGATCCCCTCTTGCATGGTGCACACTATGGTGTTGGGCAAGTGGCTATGTAGGCTACAGACCACTAATGTTCCCCAGCCCTTTTAGTTGGAAGAGTAAAGGGAAAAGCTTTAGAGGGTTAGAGGGTTATATAGGGCACAACGCAAGAGATAGTAACAGACTGTACAGGTAATCAGTATGTACAGGGTTAAAGCCAATCCGGGGGGGGGGGGGGG
>WSYH01009167.1:0-26797 GCA_036426205.1 Ascaphus truei | reverse complement strand
TATATATATATATATATATAAATACATAGTGTTAAACATTGACGACCGCAGCCTGTGTCTGTGAAGAGTCGGAGCTTTAACACTGCCTGGCGTTCCCAGCGGCAGCGCACGGACACAGATATGACAGGCGCTGATAAGGCCTTTCAAACATTTCAATGAGTCTATTTTAAAGCCTCCGCTCCCTTTGTCTGAACTCCGGGAGGTTTGCAATCCTCCTCCTTTAAAAAAAAAAAAAAAAAAAAAATGTAGCTTGGTTTTTTGTGTGTGTGTGTTTTTTTTTGTAATATATTGTCCGCGATTTAACCGCTTCGCTGCCGTGCCGGCCCTGCGACGCCAGTGGGGGTTAACCCTTTCAGTGCTGGCTCCCACCACTGCTCCAGTGGTTTTTTTGTTAGTGTTTCACCGGCTTCTCCCTGGCGCACAGGCGGTTAATGGGCAGTGTCCTCGCCGAATTGAAGGAACATTTCTCCCCCCCCGTTTTATTCATGTTAAGTGAAATAATTGTCCCCGCGTGTGGGCCAGTAGGAGGTGTGGCTTTTTAGTTTCTTAATGGAATAAAAATGGATGTTTTTTTTTCTTCTAACGCTGTTGGGTAAATATATATATATATATATATATTTTTTTTTTTTTAATTGGGGGGGGGGTTCCATCAGGCATCAAAACATAACAAACACACAGATACCCAGTAAGCTCATATAAACCCCCCAAATTACCGCAAAATATATATATGTATATAAGCAGTGGTTGACAAATCACCAAAAAATCTACTCGCCACACAAAAAAATCTACTCGCCACCTAGTACCAAACGTGTGCTGCTTGGGCCAATATTTACTCGCCCGGGGGTTAAATCCACTCGCCCGGGGCGAGATCTCCCCCCAACTACCATCTGTGGGAACGTCAGGGTTAGGCTTCGCTAATTCCCCGCCCTCTCTCTCCCTCCCTGTGCCCCCTCGGTGTATTCGTTCCATCCCGTCCGCGCCCACTCGCCAGTCGCCCCAAACCTCTAGCTGGTCTCGTCTCCGTCCGCGTCTCGGTCCGTCCCCTCTCATCTGTCTTCCTCCTCGGTCGGTCGCGTTCGGATATGGGAGTCTTCCCGCCGCCCCGCCGCTGTCTCGATTTCTTCTCCGTCTGAATTCTCGGCGGCCTCCGCTTTCCGCCTCCCCCCCGGCCGTAACCACTTTTTCTCTCTCATACCGTCCCTTCCCATCGGGTCGATGCTAGTCGTCTTTTGTTCCTGCCCCCGGTGCGTCTCTCTCTCAGCTCGTCCCTCCCGAGCCCCCGGGTCTCTCTTTCGGCCGTCCTCGCCCGGGCCTCGGTCCAATCTCCCTCCATCGCGGCGCCTGTGTCCTCTTCTCGCACCCGTCGTCTCGTCTATGCGCCAGAAGCCCTGTCTCTTAAGATGCATCTCTCCTCGACCCCCGTGATTCTCTCCCCCCGCCACACCCGGTCTCGGTCTCCTGCCGGGCGTTCCCACGGCGTGGCTGTCTTCATCGGGGTTTCTCTCGTCCTCCAGTCCTCCTCCCCTCGCCGAGGAGGTGGAGTCGTACCCATGGCCTCTTCCATCTCAATCGGCCCGCTCTGGCTCTTGAGAGGAATATAACTCTCCAACCACGTGCGGCCCCTGGCGTCTCCGTCTCTCCTCCCCATCGGCCTAGTTACTAGTTCCATCCCCTCCACTACACTACCCTTTTCATAATCCATATAGGGAGTTTTTTCTTGGTAAAAACCCTAAACATAGTCACCAAAAACCGAAATGCACGGTTTGCATCGTCCTCCCTTTTTTTAACAAATCCCTCTAACATATTGTTTTTCCCCGGAAGCGCGCTTTTCCACACTCCTCTAGTGCCAGGTTTAATCTTCAGAGTGCCCAACAATACAGAGCTGAAACAGGAGTGATCTTTGTCCACGAGAGAAAGTATTGTCACATTAATGGAGTGGTGAAGGTGCCCCTGGCTGGCCGTCCTGAGCGTGTTTTATAACCCCCCCGGTCCTTTAGGAGACAAGATCTGCAACTATCGCGGCCTATATTAAATATTTTGATTTGTCTCGTAAAGACACAAGCGCCTGTCCCCCCCGCAGCACAAGGCGTGATCCGGAACACCGGCACTTTTGTAAGAAGAAGAACCACCCCCTCCCCAATTGCATGCGACTTATCTTACGCCCTTGGTCCCCCCCAATTGAACAGAAACCTCCGTACGATTTTGGAGGGTGTGGTTTTACTGTGCAAAAATTTCTTACCCTTTGATACCCGGAGGGTCGTGACACCTCCGCCACTTCGCCTCTGGGTGGGGGGGGGGGCTTCAGTGGGGTACGTGTTACTCCCCAAAAGAAAAGAGAACGGTTTAACATCATGAGGGACCCTGGGTTGCACCTTCCTTGCCGCAACGCGAACTTCCGAGGCTCGTTAAAGTCTGAGACGCGGCGCTAGAACTTTAACGAGGCTTACTCCAATCGTTGAGACGCCAAATTACGAGAGGCTCAATAAATAATAATATATATATACGTTTTTCTTCTTATGAGCTCGGGCAGTGTTTGCAGCGCTCACGTAAGCTTTTTCCCTCCCGGTCTCACCTTCTTTGGAGGGCTGACAATCCTAGTTTTAGTGCGGGAAATAAAAAGGGACTTTTTTCCCCGAGGTCCACAAATATGAGCGGCTTTCAATCTCCCTCCCGCCATGCCTGGCGCCGTTTCCCTGAACAGCCGGCGTGGACGCGGCGATTTAAACACCGGGAAGAGCGAAGCTGCACCTCCCGGGAAAAACGGGTAGGGGTTCCCGCCGAAAACCGAAATTAATCACCGTTCGCGTCCCGCGGACCCTCTCTTTCCTCCATTTTAACAAATTATATATCATCATAATAATCAAATCCTCAATTAACCCCTTTGTGTCCCAGATCTGCGTCTTCTGGGCATCAAAGTGGTTTAAGGACGCCGTACAAACAGTTTAGCTGCTCATTCCGTTTTTTCCCCTCAAGGACTATAACATGATAATACAAATCTTGGCCGTTTTACCATCATGGCTAATATTTGTCCTTACCTTGCACTTTGTGCTCAGCGGAACGTAAGGCAAAATGATGTTTACACAGTTGGGGGGGGGCCTCCTGCCTGGACCAGTTTAAAGACTCAGGTCCCCCCGCTTAGGACCAATCAACAATCCGCCTTAGACTTGTTTTAAAATCGTCGCAATGGCGCTATCGTTGTTGGGGTTTCGTTGATGCGGTTGTTTTTGGGTTCTCCCAACAAATTTGCGTATATATAATTATATATATATATATATTTTTTTTTTTTTTTCCCCAAATGGGGACCCAGGAATTCAGCAGGGGGGTCCTCTGGAGAGTTGAAACCCCGTTAAGTTCAGCTCCGGGACCCCCTGCCTTCCGAGATACTTACCCTCTGTATAAGGGCCGGTGCCCGCGCTGGGGTCTTGCTGGGCTTTAAAGTTTAAATCTCCCCGTCTCACATGGGCCAATCGAATCGCGAACCCTTGCATGAGGTAAACGGCTTCCCTTATTGGTCTCGCAGGGTATTGAGAGCTGAAACCTCCCGTGGCGGAGCGGGCCTAGACCGTCAAAATCTACTACAGAGGACGTATCTCCGGAAGCAGGGGGTTCCCCCGGAGCAAAATAAAAGGATTAAGGTTCAAGCTCCAAGAGAAACCCCTCCCTGTGGCAAATCTTGACTAAAAAACAAAAGAGCTTAGATTGCCGATGTTAACTGGGAAAAGTACATTTTTTAAATGTTTTCATTTTTTTTTCTCTTTTTCTTTCTTTCGGAGACGTCTACTGGGCCGTTTCTAATATTTAAAAATAATAAGCAGGCGAGAACCGCTTTCAAACCCCATGTAAAATCACGGCGCCCTGCCACAATATCCCAGTTATCAACCGTTTTCAACTTAACCCCGTTGCTGCCAAGAGGCCTCACCCGCAATGGCAGATATAATCGGCAAATTAGGGTTTAACTTGTAACGCAGCAACAGCCAAAAAAAACACTGTATCAAATATCGCATAATTATAATTCGCTTGTGGTGGGTGGCCCCCGGTTGATAAATTTTTTATTTTATAATTTGCAGCATCCCATGTGTTCCTATCATCACCACCCCCCGCCCCCAACCACCCCCCCCCACCCCCACCCTGGCAGCAAAGAGGTTAATTCTCAGCTCAGACCCAAGGACAGTGACTGTGTATTTTGCTTCTGTCTAGTCTCCTCCCTGTAAACAAGCCGTGGGTAGCAGGTTTTATATTCAGTTGCCTCAGCAGGTCCTTGTTTTTTTTTTTTTACGGTCACGGACCCATTTCACTTGTCTTTATCCTTGTTTATAGTTCCCTTGCCGGGTCTATTTCCTATGGCTTTTCTATACTATGTTTTTGTTTTTTGTTTTCCCCCCCTGCCCCCACCCTCTCAAGGCAAAAATAAATAAAAAACAACCAGCCGGGTAATTTTTCCCCAAACAGTCCCGGTCACCAAAAATCGTGAGATTTTGGGGGTTTCTGGACCCCCAAAACACAGCATTTTGTAATGGGTAAATACTGAGTGGTTGGCAGAGACCCGGTCTATTCATCGCTGATTCTAAACATCATGGATCCCGTCCATGCACTTTAACAACATGAAGGGGTTTATAATCCCATTTACTGGCGTTCCACTGCATTAAACCCAAGGGGTGGCCCACCCTCCAGTCCCTCGGGCCCCAACAGGTCCGGTTTTAATATATATCCCTCTTCAGCACAGGTGGTCAATCAGTGGCTCGAACGTGAACCACTGTAGCCAACTGCGTGAAGTCAGGGGTTATCCCTGAAAACTTTAGACCTGATTGGGGGCCCTTGCGGACTGAAGTTTGGTCAAACTCCATGCCAAAGAAACCATATTTGGTTTGCTTCATAGCTGAACCGCTGCTATGTTAAGAATATAGATTGTTAATGGAGAACCCACCAACCAGAAGAAATTTTGACGGTTGGCCAACAATGAGCGCTGGTGCATCTGTAAAGAGACCGCTCATATCATTCCCACTTCCACCGGTCCCTTTCAGTGATTGGCTCCCCAGCAGTAAGCGCAGACATTTGCACAACCAAGGATAAAGTACAAATGCCCCCTGAAGACATAATAAGAATTAAGTGGTTCTGTCCCCTGATCAGGGTAACATAACAAAACTGTGTGTAACACACACACACACTTTTGAATTGGGATGCGCAGCGACTTATGGTTGCGCAGAAGCAAACAGCGCACTCAGACGATGGTTTTCGAAATAACAAAACCGCGGCCCTTGCACTTAAATCCATAAGAGCGTAGAGAACTCCTCCAATGCAATTTGCACAAGGACACAGATAACACAGGTAATAATCAGACAAATCGAGAAGAAAAAACCAATCTTCTGTACTAATGCGTCTTCCGGAAGAGTACAAAGGGAATATACCCTTGAAGTGAATGGGGAGGCTCCTGGGAAGATTGACTTACAATGAATCTTGAAGAGGGCTGCTTGGAAGAACATGAAAATTCCAGAGCCAATGCCACAGTTTTATCCCTTCATCACAAGAAAGGAACTTCATCCACCCCCAAGAAGGAGACAAGAAGACCTCAAGACTACATAACCCATCAGCCCTCCCTCCACACATATTTTACAACTACTATGCTCGCTGATCGGTGTGCAACCGACCCATGGACTGTTTCGCCCAGCCTGGAGAGAAATTGGATTGTGGCATTGTATGACAACACAATGTACCAACATCCAAGTCGTACAAGAAGTTGATTTCCTGACTAATAAATAATCATCTACCACTCGGTTTGGATTTCGTAATTATGAAAAAAGAAAGCATTGAATTCCTGTCATGACACCTCGGCGGTTTAAATCATTAAGGATACAGAGAGTGTTTTTAAGACGCGATAAGTTTTTCTATGATAAGGGTACAGTACGAGAGACGCCACATCTACCAGTTAGATAACATGAAGATACAAGTAAGCCGGATCAGGATCATCAAAGGGATGCGGCAGGCCAGACCGCCCCGAGCTGCCACCAGATCAGCAAGGGAGACGCCGTGTCACCAGGATCAAAGGGGTGCAGCAGGAATACTTTGTCAAACCAAGAGCTTTTTTCACTGCAACCGGGAAGAAATGTTTTTCAGAGACGTTCGATTGGGAAGATAAAGGATCCAAATCAAACGATGAATACTTGTCACCCCACGATTCGCAGGTGACATTGGGTATTATTTTGCCACAATCCAGACAACCTCCAGCACCAAATTGGGACTCTCCAAAGCAATTAGGAAGGGTGGGCCTCCCATATTCATCTCAGCAGTACCAAATTTGCTGTTTCAACCGATGTCAATTCTATAAGAAAGGGATAGAGCTAAGCTGGGAAGTCAATGGAGCCTTTATTATTAAAGTTTCAATATTGAATATGTCTAGCGCTAGGACTACCCAACGGCAGGAAAGGCCCCATTGACTTTAGTATCGTGCTTCCGTGGCATCGTCCTTTAGGGGGTTAACGGCCACGTTGTCTACCGCTGGCCCCGCCATCAATTCTCGAACAGAATTGGAACCTTTCAAATGAAAAATTCAATAGGAGAATGCAGATGGGGATGGAGCCGCTTTTGGAAGACCCAATACCATCCTACAAGGGAACCTTTCCACTTTCCCTCCAAAGGAAAGTTTTTGCACCAGTGTATCCTACCTGTGCGCTCAGGTTAGGATGCGAAATCTGAAAACCCCTAATCACAAGACAACTCAGAATTGTGGGAGAAATCCATACTGGGTAATGCCCCCCGAAGATACAGGAAAAGAACGAGTGTGTTTTGTTTGGAAAAACAAAGAAAAGTCTGTCACTCATCACAAGGGTGTGAATAATTCAAATTGGTTTGGGCCTCGACCGTGTTACACAGAAGAACTGCCTTCTTGCCAAGAGTGTACTTCCCTGGAGGGTTCCATACCAAGAACGACGACAAAGGGAGAATGGGAGGATGAATCAATAAAATGTGTTGGAGCCGACGTGGAGACTAGATTCCCCTTTAACTTCAGTACCTGGTAGATCATATCTGGTGGCCTTCACCCTCAAATGGATAGACACGGGCTACGATTATGATTATACCCATTGTTTTGAGAATGATCCCTTATTCTTTTGAGGGATTTTTCGTTTAAATTTCAAGTTTGAATTTGGTATTGCTCTTGTAATTAGCAATGATACAGGGTTCTTAGGTTTCAACAACACCTTTTCTCCTTGCAATACACCACACAATATTTTTTTGTAACATGTGATCACATTCACAGGTCTTCAGAACAGGTCCTGGTGCAACCCTGCTTTTTCGCCATTATCATTAGCATAGAGGTGCGTCCACTGCAGCAAGGGAATCCTGGGAAATGACATGCAATTAAGCACAACCAGTGCCACCTTTTGTCTCAAGTACCTTTTTTACATGGAACCCTTAAGCCAATTCTCACTGTTTTAAGCACTCTTTTTTACCAATCCCCTGGGATTGATATGCCAGCAATAAAACCCACTACAACTGTTTTTTCGCCCTTGTGGGTGTCACCAGTGTGAGGTTGGTTGACGGGCTGTTGCAATTGAAACTTTGGGTAGGTATTATATCACCACACATTAATTTAGGTTATTTGTTGATGAAAATGTTGACTAACAAACCACTATTCTATTATATCTTATCTATCTATATTTTTTGACGTAAAAAGTGGCACTGTGTGCTCATTTTCATTTCCTTTCCCCAGAATCCCTGTGCTGCAGTTGGAGTGCTGTGTGCTGGGTGATAATGTGAAAGTGTGGGGGTTTTGCCGACCTAGCCTAAGAACATGCCAGACACAGCGATACAGTTGTAATTTTAACATTTGTAATATATATGTTAAAAAAATATATAATATATATATATCTGGCCCTCCTTTAAGCTTCTTCCTTGCATCACCCATATCAACCGTCAACCCCACACTGAATTAGACCCATTAATGGTCGAAACAGCTGTCTTGTGGGTGTTGTTCTGGGTTGCACCCTTAACTCCTTGCTTGGTGCTCAAAGCTGTTAACCCGCGCAACTCAGCCTATACGGAACCATGTTAACATTGTTTTGGTTTGAGCAAAAAGTGGCACTGTTGTGCTCATGTGCTGTCATTTTCCCCAGAATCCCTTGCTGCAGTGGAATCGCTGTGTGCCTGGGTAAATATGGGGGAAAGAGTGGGGTTGCAGACCTCCTAATACATGCAGATGAGCATACAGTTGGTATTACATTTATATATATAATTATTAGACTCATATTTTCTATATACGGTTTTCAGTTAACGCGATTGGCTGCCTTTTACTTACTACTCCGTCTCTCTCTTATTCCATGACCTGGTTCCCTTGGAACAATGGGAAAGTCTTTTTTCTCTCTGAGAGGAGGCCCTTGCAAAGCAATTACAAAGAGCAGAAAAATGTAATGATTTCCCCTTCCGTGGCGCTTTGCCTCAGAGTGCTGCTCCCCCTTCACTGGCTTAGTTTACCTTTACATCTTGGTGAAGAGCAAGAATCGCACGGGTCAAAACCCTGACCCTGACTCCTCGCCTTTTCTATTGTGATGTTCTTTTTCATACTAAGTTTGGTTTCAGCTTGATGGCCCTGCTCTAAACTTTAATATTGTTTATGGCTGGGCTTTAGATATATATGTAACATATATAACCCCTTCCCTACTGCTAAACCCCTTAAATTTAACCTCCTACCCTAACCGCTAACCCCTTAAATTAACCCCCTCCCCTAAAACCGCAAACCCCTTAAATTCCACTCTATCGCCAAGACCCCTTAATTAACAACACCTAACCGCCAAACCCCTTAAATTAACAAAAACCCCCTACCCTAACCGCTAAACCCTTAATTATCCCCTACCCAACCAGATAAAACCCTTAAAACTGAACCCCCTAAGCCCCTACCCCTAAAAAACCGCTAAACCCCTTGAATTAACCCCTAACCATGATCCGCTAAACCCCTTAAAATTAACCCCCTACCTAACCGCTAAACCCCTTAATTTACCCCTTACCCAAACCGCTAACCCCTTAAATTACCTTCTACCTAACTGCTAAACCCCTTTACATCACAACCCACACACTAACCGCTAAACCCCTTAAATTAACACCCGTCCCCAGTGGTTTCCCAGACTCCCCTCCTCGGACCCCAACGAGGTCCGGTCTTAATTGATATCCCTGCTCATCACATGTGGCTACAGGTCACAATGACTGGCCGCTGGATTGTCCCACCTGTGCTGGAGCAGAAGATTCCTATCCGTACCTTTTGTGTTTCCCTGAGACTGGAGTTTGGGAACAACTACCCTAGACCGCTAAAAACCCCTTAAATAACCAAACCCCCTACCCTTACACCCTAAAACCCCTTAACTTAAACCCCCCTACCTAACCGCTAAACCCCTTATTAACCCCCCCTACCTAACACTAAACCCCTTTAAATTAGAAACCCCCACCCTACCCGTGAAACCCCTTAATTAACCCCCCTACCCTACCCCGCTAAACCCCTTAAATTACCCCCCCCCTACCCTAACAGCAAACCCCTTAAATTAACCCCCCCTACCCTAACCGCTACAACCCTTAAATTAACCACCCCCCTGACCCTAACCGCTAACCCCTTAAATTAACACCCCCCTACCTAACCTCTAACCCCTTAAAATTACCCCCTACCCCTAACAGCCTAAACCCCTTACAATTAACCCCCCTACCCTAAAAACCTCTAAACCCCTTTTAAATTAACTAAACCCCCTACCCTACCGCGAAACCCCTTAATTAACCCCGGTACCTAACCTCTAAAACCCCTTAAATTAACACCCTAACTGCTAAACCCCTTAAATTTAAACCCCCTACCCCCTAACCGCTAAAACCCTTAAATTAACCCCTACACTTAACTACTGCTAAACCCCTTAAAATAACCCCTACCCTAATCGGCTAAAAAATTACGCAAACCCTACATAATTCCCCCTACCCCTAAGGCTATAGCGTCCATAGATGGACCAGCCGTGCTGAGGCTGGCGGACGCTCCGCGCTGAGCCCCTGCATCCTCAATGAGGATAGCTTGAGAGGGGGCTCATTGTCAGCTAGCCGTCCGCGAGGCGTTGCTGACGAGTTTTTGATGTTTTCATCATGCGGCGCCCAACTGTTTTTCATCGCGCTTTCCGCTGAAAACCTCCAATCCATCACAGCACATCAGCGTCAACGTTCACAGCTCACGTGCACTGTTCGGCGCCGTACATGCGTCCATGCGTCGCGTGCGTTTTGGCCCCACGACGTCCACTGCCCCCGCCTCCAACCACCTTCCCCCGTCTCCCCCCGCCTCACGGCTGGTCGCGTGCAATCCCCGTGACCAATCGCGCTGCTGAATCCGGCGAGCCCTCACGTTCGCGCGCCTCCGCTCTCCTCCCCCACCTCTATGGCCCGGGCCTACCAAAAACTTACCTTAGTAGCGGCCGCTGCGGGGATTCCATCGTGAAAGCGTGGCGTCCATATTCGGTACAAAGCGAATCAACTGTCCCTTCGCGCGGATCTTCTCTGTAGGTACACCCCCTGTTTTGCAGATCAGTTAAAACATTCCAGTCCCCCCCCGCCCCCCCACCACCCACATTCAGTGTGACGGATTGCTGCTTCCTTTAAAGGGGGACAAATTTCCGGTGTTACATTTTCCAAGTTGAGTCATCTTCAATTATCCCTGTTTCAATACAAGGTTATGAAAGAAACCGACGTTACACCACATTTTTTTTTGGGTTATCCTCGGGTGGTTTGGGGGGGGAAAAGAAATTTTCAGGGGTTTGTACCCCGAGCTGATAGGACACAGTCAGCTCTGTTGGGACCCCCCTTTCGCTTACGTAGTATAAAATAACTGGGGTTGTGGGGGCTGCTTCTTTGGCAGCTTTTTTTTGTGTGTTCTTGCTACAAGGGCACCCATAAAAATAAGTTTTATTTTCCATTAGAATTTCAAATGGTCACAATCTAAATTTAGTTGTCCATTTTAATTGAGTGCTGAGCCGACAGCGTTAGGACAATCAGACATGACACGCGCAAGCCAGATCTTGTCTAAGAATTAGCATTGGGAAATTGTCCACCTGGGAGGAAGCCTCAATATACAAATATATATATAAAGAATTCATAACTGGAAGTATGGAGAGATGAATGCTGGTATTACCCGAAGACACAGGGGAAAAGAAATTAATGCGTTCGAAACCAAACAAAAGTCTGTGACATCATAAGGGTTGAATCATTCAATGGGCGGTTGGAGCGCAGACTTACTCGTGAGAAGAATGACCATCGTTGGACAAGAGATGGGACTCCACCTGGATTGCAATAGACATTTAAAAGACCAAGTCCAACCAAATTAAGATGGTAGGATACATTGGGAAATGTGTATAGAAGAAGCTGTAACCTCAGTACCTGGGATACATTGTGGAGGCCTTCAGCGGGTACAAGCAAGGGTTTAAGATTGACGATGGTGATATAATAAGCGGCCCTCACATTTAATATGGTCCCCCCCGATTCAATTTGTGTTAGCCCATTTCTGTACCATTGAAGGGATTAAGCGGACCACAATTGTAAAGATGTAGAAGATCAAAGTTCCTTAGTACCGTATTTGACCCGAGAACAGCGATTCTATGTAGTTGGGATGATCTTTTTGGCCAAGACCGACATGAGAGTTCTTTCATATCTGAAATTAGATGAGTGGTATGGAGCTTCCAAACCTCACGGGTTTTTCTGCAATGGATACAACTGCCGGTCTGTATGATGCGCATCAGTTTGCCCCGATAACCAATTGGCGCCATCTTATTAAAATGATCCCATTATTTAGGATTGTATTTTCCTTGGACCATGACGGGTTTCGCCAGAGGGCGGAAAATAGAAGCGGTCTTGCCTCTAGAGGGAAACCCACCTCCCCTGGGTTTGATTTCTGGGTTTACCCTTGATTGCTGGGGATGGGTCACAGTGCCGGAGTGCACTGCCTTCCGGCCCCGTACGGTCATGTGTGCGTGGCAGCCATTTGGAGGAAATAAGAATACGAGAGACCCCTCCTCCACTATTGTCCTCCTGGTTATAATCCAATGTTTTCCTGCACTCAGATGGTAATGTGCCACGATCTAACCCCCCAAAAAACCGGGGCCCTGTTGACCAACTACTCACTACCCCGGCGCCCGCATAGTGCCAAGTCCCGATGACGTAGTAACTACGCGCCTGGGGGGGGTCCCAAAGGGTGCCATGCATTTAAATACAAAAACATTATTATTACACAAGTATTAGATCTACAATCTCAACCCCGCGTTACAGAAAGACACGCGATCCGTTAAACGCATCCCGCTTATGAACGCGATGCAGCGTGGCTCCCAAATTTTTCGTATTGATGAACTACTTTACAACAACGATTATCTTATCTTAATAATACTTATTGTACAGATTCATAGCAATTGTACAATATTTCTAACGCGAGTCCGCTTATAAAACGTGTGATTCATTGGACCCCATGCACAGCGTTTGAGGGTTTGAGCTTTACCACTAAAAACCCGAAGGAAACACAGTTTGGAACAACCATGGAAAATGAAAAAGAATCCTTGGATAAATTACCATTCCACACTCCACCTGTAAATGTGAAAATTGCAACCAATAAAAATGATTACGTTTGATCAATGTTAAAACACAAGATGATCTATTCTGTTTCGTCCTTCAATATTAAAATTAACCAGCATGCGATCCACTATATTTCATTGATTTCCTTATTGAATGTATGTTACGTGATATATTAATAACGGTTTTTATTTTCATTTTTGATTTGTGCTTACTAAACAAATGACCGTTTTTGAATTTTTCCCGGTATTTTCCTTGGATGTCACCTGTCTTGTTAACTTGAATATATTTAAATAGAAGGTTAGGCATAAAATAAAACGGGAAAAAATAACGCCTTTCATGTCCTAGCCTTACTTTCCACGCAGAAAGTTACATCTTCCGCTCGTCCCCGAAATGAGAACGACCTTTATTACAAATTTTCCCATCAACATAAATTTTACTCCCAAGCTTGTCTACATTAGCTAAGATACTATGGTTATAAGGATGCCTGTTTAAGACACTGTAAAACGCACATATCATTGAGTTCATGGGAATGAGTTAGCAACAGATCCCAAATGTGCTATCTTTCCCTGTTCAATTAACGGCAGTTTTTTTGTAATAGACGAGGCTTTGGTGTAAGGAGTAGTATAGACATTGAGGACCGTTTATTATTCGTACCCTTGTTTCAGTGGGTATCCTACCCTCTCTAATATAAAACAATCTATCTTATCTCTCTGGTGCCTCAAGCCTCACAATTAGCTATTAAGCTCCCAGGTCCAAGGACCACTGCAAAAGCACATACCGCTCTGTGTTATATAATGAGAACATAATTGTGTGTGTACCAGTAAGATACTGAATAGAGAATGTGTGTGCTTATATATAGAATATGTACGTGTACGTGTATGTATCTATAGATGTGTGGTGTGTATATATCTCATCTTTGTTTACATTATTTTTATTCTATATATATTCTATATTATCTCTCGATATCCAGGTGTGTGTGGTGGGTGTTGTGTGTGTTGTGTTGTGTGTGTTTGTTGTATGTACTTATATAGACAGAACGCACACTGCAAACCGCGTCTCCCGAGAACTTACACTGCAAACCCCGTCTCCCGAGATAACTGACACTGCAAACCGCGTCTCCGGAGAACTCACACTGCAAACCGCATCTCCCGAGAACTCACACTGCAAACCGTGTCTCCCGAGAACTCACACTGCAAACCGCGTCTCCCGAGATTACTCACACTGCAAATCCCGTCTCCCGAGAACTCACACTGCAAACCGCATATCCCAAGATTACTCACACTGCAAATCCCGTCTCCCGAGAACTCACACTGCAAATCCCGTCTCCCGAGAACTCACACTGCAAAGAAACCAGTCAGAGACAGAGCCACTGAATGAGCCCCCTGTGCTGAAGCAGGGATATCCTGAAACCTGACCTGTTGGGGACCCTTGAGGACTGGAGTTGGCCACCCCCCTGCGTTATATGTTTGCACAGTAATTCTGACACCGTCATTAGTCAAACAGATGCACCCCGTAGCTGTTACCTTTTCAATTCGGTGTTCCCAGAGAAAAGCGCAACGCATTCATTTTACACAAGATACAAATATACGGTCCGTGAAACTCGCTTAAAGGGCGGTGGACTATTTGTAAGGAAGCGATTTACACCGATCCGGTGTATATTTTTTGCCCTGCTATGTGGGACATTACGCTTTTAGGCGCCGGGCATAGTTGTGCGCAGCTAATATACAAATTGCAATTTCCGTGTGTATGCGGAACTGACATTTTAACCCCTTGGCTCCCGAGATGAGCCAGGAACGCGTGGCAGAGCGATGACCGCCCGAGCCTGCGGGTCCTTTCCCCATTCCGTTAGCTGGAGCCGTATTTAAATCATAAATCGTCTTAATTAAATCCGTGCGGCCAAATTAATTTAGATATTGCGCTGTTCAGCAGAGAGGAGAAGGCTTGTATTTAATTAAATGGCACTTACACATGCCTTCCCTTCTAACCCGGACTGGCAGTGCTGATGTATTGATCAATCAGAACTCAAGTAGAAACCAATATATAATATAAGAAGATACTTTTGTATATAGGTGCGTGTTGTGTATGTGTGTGTGTGGGGGGGGGGGGAGGGGGGCATATCCTCCCCCCTCTCTCTCCTCCGCCCTCTCACTCTCCTCCCCAACTCTCACTCTCTCTCCTACCCCCTCTCGCTCTCTCTTGCTCCCTACCCCCTTCCCCCTCTTTCCTACCCTCACTCTCTCCTCCCCCCTCCTCCTACCCTCCCCCCACTGTCCCCTCCCCCTCTCTCACTCCTGCCCTCTCTCTCACTCCCCTCATCTCCCCCCAACTACCATCTGTGGGAACGTCAGGGTTAGGCTTCGCTAATTCCCCGCCCTCTCTCTCCCTCCCTGTGCCCCCTCGGTGTATTCGTTCCATCCCGTCCGCGCCCACTCGCCAGTCGCCCCAAACCTCTAGCTGGTCTCGTCTCCGTCCGCGTCTCGGTCCGTCCCCTCTCATCTGTCTTCCTCCTCGGTCGGTCGCGTTCGGATATGGGAGTCTTCCCGCCGCCCCGCCGCTGTCTCGATTTCTTCTCCGTCTGAATTCTCGGCGGCCTCCGCTTTCCGCCTCCCCCCCGGCCGTAACCACTTTTTCTCTCTCATACCGTCCCTTCCCATCGGGTCGATGCTAGTCGTCTTTTGTTCCTGCCCCCGGTGCGTCTCTCTCTCAGCTCGTCCCTCCCGAGCCCCCGGGTCTCTCTTTCGGCCGTCCTCGCCCGGGCCTCGGTCCAATCTCCCTCCATCGCGGCGCCTGTGTCCTCTTCTCGCACCCGTCGTCTCGTCTATGCGCCAGAAGCCCTGTCTCTTAAGATGCATCTCTCCTCGACCCCCGTGATTCTCTCCCCCCGCCACACCCGGTCTCGGTCTCCTGCCGGGCGTTCCCACGGCGTGGCTGTCTTCATCGGGGTTTCTCTCGTCCTCCAGTCCTCCTCCCCTCGCCGAGGAGGTGGAGTCGTACCCATGGCCTCTTCCATCTCAATCGGCCCGCTCTGGCTCTTGAGAGGAATATAACTCTCCAACCACGTGCGGCCCCTGGCGTCTCCGTCTCTCCTCCCCATCGGCCAGTTACTAGTTCCACCCCTCCACTACCTACCTATTTCATAATCCATATGCGGAGTTTTTTCTTGGTAAACCCTAAAAAGATCACCAAACTGAAATGCACGGTTTGCAATGTCCTCCCTTTTTTTAAAATCCCTCTAAAATTGGTTTTCCCCGGTACGCATTTTCCACACTCTCTAGTGCCAGGTTAATCTGCAGAGTCCAACAATACAGAGCTGAAACAGGAGTGATCTTTGTCAGCGAGAGAAAAGTGATTGTCACATTAAATGGATTGAAGGGCCCTGCGGCCGCTCCTGAGGCGGTTTTATAACCCCCCCGGTCTTTAGGAGACAGATCTGCAACTATCCCCTATATTAATATTTGATTTGTCTCTTAAAGACACAAGCGCCTGTCCCCCCCGCAGCACAAGGCGTGATCCGGGAACCCGGCACTTTTGTAAGAGAACACCCATCCCCAATTGCAATGCGACTATCTTCCCCTTCTCCCCCCCATTGACAGACCGTAGATTTTGGAGGGGGGTTTTACTTGCAAAATTTCATTAACCCTTTGAACCCGGAGGGTCGTGACACCTCCGCCACTTCTGCCTCTGGGTGGGGGGGGGGGCTTCAGTGGGGTACGTGTACTCCCCAAAAGAAAAGAGAACGGTTTAACATCATGAGGGACCCTGGAGGTGCACCTTCTTGCCGCACGCCGAACTTCCGAGGCCGTTAAAGTCTGAGACGGCTGGCGCTAAACTTTAACGAGGCTACTCCAAATCAGTTGAGACGCCAAAATTACGAGAGAGCTCAATAAATAATATATATATATACGTTTTTCTTCTTATGGAGCTGCGGGCAGTGTTTGCAGCGCTGCACGTAGCTTTTCCCCCGGTCTCACTTCTGAGGGCTGACAATCTAGTTTTAGTGCGGGAAATAAAAAGGGACTTTCCCCGAGGTCCACAAAATGAGCGGCTTTCATCTCCCGCCATCCTGCGCCGTTTCCCTGACAGCCGGCGTGACGCTGGCGATTTAAACACCGGGAAGCAGCGAAGCTGCACCTCCCGGGAAAAACGGGAGGGGTTCGCCGAAACCGAAATTATCACCGTTCGCTCCCCGGACCCTCTCTTTCCTATCCATTTTAAAAATTATATATATATAATAATCAAATCTCAATTAACCCCTTTGTTCCCAGATCTGCGTCTCTGGCACAAAGTGGTTAAGGACGCGTACAAACAGTTAGCTGCTCACTTCGTTTTTTCCCCTCAAGGACTATAACAGATAAACAAACTTGTGCCGTTTACCATCAGTGGCTAATATATGTGTCTTACTGCCTTTGTGCTCAGCGGACGTAGCAAAATGATGTGTTACACAGTTGGGGGGCCTCCTGCCTGGACCAGTTTAAAGACCAGTCCCGTTAGGACCAATAACATCCGCTTAGTGACTTGTTTTAAATCGTCGCAATGGCGCTTCGTTGTTGGGGTTCGTTGATGCTGGTTGTTTTTGGGTTCTCCCAAAAATGCGTATATATAATATATATATATATATATTTTTTTTTTTTTTTCCCCAAATGGACCCAGGAATTAGCAGGGGGTCTCTGGAGTTGAAACCCCGTTAATTCAGCTCCGGGGACCCCCTGCTTCCGAGATACTTACCTCTGTAGTAAGGGCCGGTAGCCGCCTGGCTGAGCTTGCTGGGCTTTAAAGTTTAAACTCCCCGTCTCACATGGGCCAATCGGAATCCGAACCTGATGAGGTAACGGCTTCCTATTGGCTCGCAGGGTGAGAGAGCTTGAAACCTCGTGCGGAGCGGCTAGCCGCATCTACTACAGAGGAGTATCTCCGGAAGCAGGGGGTCCCCCGGAGCTAAAGGATTAGGGTTCAAGCTCCAAGGACCCCTCCTGCAATCTTGACTAAAAAACAAAAGAGCTTAGATTGCCGATGTTAATGGAAAAGTACATTTTTTAAATGTTCATTTTTTTTTCTTTTCTTCGGAGACGTCTACGGGCCGATTTCTAATTTTAAAAATAATAACAGCGAGAACCGACTTCAAAACCCACATGTAAAATCACGGCGCCCTGCACAATTCACGTTATAACCGTCAACTTAACCCTTGCTGCCAGAGAGGCCTGCACAGCATGTTCAGATATAATGGCAAATAGGGTTTACGGCAGCAACACCAAAAAAAACACTGTACAAATAGCGCAAATTATATTCGCTGCGGTGATATTTTTTATTTTATATTTGCAGCATCCCATGTGTTCCTATTCATCACCACCCCCCCCCCACCACCCCCCCCCCCCACCCTGGCAGCAAAGAGGTTAATTCTCAGCTCAGACACAAGGACAGTGACTGTGTATTTTGCTTCTGCTATTCCGTCTGTAAACAAGCCGTGGGTAGAAAGGTTTATTCATTGCTCAGTCTTTTTTTTACGGTCACGGACCCATGTCACGTGTCTGTATCTTGTTTATAGTTCCCTTGCAGGTCAGATGCCTATTGCTTTTCTATTACATATGTTTTGTTTTTTTTCCCCTCCCCACCCGCTCAAGGCAAAAATAAATAAAAAACCAGCTGTAATATTTTCCCAGAACAGTCGGTCACCAAAAATCGGTGAGATTTGGGGGTTCTGGACCCCCAAAACACAGCATTTTGTAATGGGTAAATACTGATGGGTGGCAGAGACCTGGTCTATCAGTCGCTGATGCTAAACATCATGGATACCGTCATTCACTTTAAAAACATTGAAGGGGTTAATCCAATTACGGCGTTCCACTGCATTAAACCAGGGGTGGCCACCTCCAGTCCTCAAGGGCCACCAACAGGTCCGGTTTTAAAGTATATCCCTCTTCAGCACAGGTGGTCAATCAGTGGCTCGACTGAACCACTGATTGAGCCAACTGCTGAAGCAGGGTTATCCTGAAAACTTGACCTGTTGGTGGCCCTTGAGGACTGAAGTTGGTCACTCCTGCCAGAAACCATATTTTGTTGCTCATAGCTGAACCGCTGCTATTTAAGAATATATATTGTTAATGGAGAACCAACAAACCAGAAGAAATTTGACGGGGTGCCCAAAAAATGAGCGCTGTGCATCTGTAAAGAGAACGCGCATATCATTCCACCGTCCCTTTCAGTGATTGGCTCGCCAGCAGTGACGCAGATCATTTGCACCAAGGATAAAGTAACAAATTGCCCCTGAAGACATAATAAGAAATTAGGGGTTCTGTCCCTGGATCAGGTAACATACAAAAAATGTGTGTAACACACACACACACTTTGAATTGGATGCAGCAGCGACTTATGGTTGCGCAGAAGCAAATCATCGCACTCAAGACGATGGTTCGAAAATACAAGACCGGGCACTTATCATAAAGAGAGTAGAGAACTCCTACATGAAATTGCACAAGGACACAGATAACACAGGGAATAATCAGACAAATAGCGAGAAGAAACCAATACTTATGTACTATGCGTCCTTCGAGAAGAAGTAGCAAAGGGAATAATACCCTTGAAGAATGGGGAGGCTCCTGGGGAAGATGGACTTACAACTGAAATCTTGAAAGAGGCTGCTTGAAGAACAGGAAAATTCCAGAGCCATGCCACAGTTATCCTCATCCACAAGAAAGAATCTTCATCCACAAGAAAGGAGACCAAGAAGACCTCAAGAACTACAGACCCATCAGCCTCCCTCCAATCACAAGATTTTAACGAAGATGCTCGCTGATCGGTTGCAACGGACCATGGACTTCGCCCAGCCTGGAGAGAAAGTGGGATTGTGCAGTGGATACAACACAATGGACCACATCCAAGTCGTACAAGAAGTGATTTCCTGAACTAATAAATATCATCTACCACTCGGTTTAGGATTCGTAAATTATGAAAAAGCATTTGATTCTGTCTACACCTCGGCGGTTTTAAATGCATTAAGGAGACAAAGTGTTGAAGACGCGTATGTTCATATGATAAGGGACAGTTACGAGAGAGCCACATCTACCATTAGATAACATGAAGATACAAGCAGGATCAGGATCAGCAAGGGAGTGCGGCAGGGAGACGCCGCGTCACCAGGATCAGCAAGGGAGACGCCGTGTCACCAGGATCAGCAAGGGAGTGCAGCAGGGAGACTGTGTCACCAAAGCTTTTCACTGCAACACTGGAAGAATTGTTCAAGACGTTAGATTGGGAAGATAAAGGAATCCAAATCAACGATGAATACTTGTCACCTACGATTCGCAGGTGACATTGGTATTTTTGCCACAAGTCCAGAAAACCTCCAGCAACAAATTGGGGAACTCTCCAAAGCAAGTAGGAAGGTGGGCCTCCATATGCATCTCAGCAGTACCAAAGTGATGTTCAACACATGTCAAGTCTATAAAGAAATGGAATAGAGCTATATGGAGTCAATGGAGCCTTATTATATAAAGTGCAATATGGATATGTCTAGCGCTACCGCATGGAAAGCCCCATTGACTTTAGTATGGCTTTCCGTGCAATCGTCACTTTAGGGGTTAAGGCACGTTGTCTACCGCTGCCAGCAAGTATCAACAGATTGGAACCTTTCAAATGAAATCAATAGGAGAATGAAGATGGGATGGAGCGCGTTTGGAAGACCCAAGACCATCCTACAAGGGAACCTTCCACTTTCCCTCCAAAAGGAAAGTTTTCGACCAGTGTATCCTACCTGTGCTCAGGTAGGGATGCGAAATCTGAACCCCTAAATGCACAAGACAACTCAAAGAAGTATGGAGAGATGCATACTGGGTAATGCCCGAAGAGACAGGAAAAAGAACTGAGTGTGTTTGAAACCAAAGAAAAGTCTGTCACCTCATCACAGGTGTGAAGAAATTCAAATGGCGGTTGGGCCGGACACGTTGCAAGAAGAACTGTCCATTCTTGCACAGAGAGGGTACTTTCCTGGATTCACAAGACCAAGACGACGACCAAAAGGAAGATGGGAGGATGAAATCATAAAATGTGTTGGAGCGACGTGGAGAAGAGAGGCTGTAACTGCAGTACCTGGGAGATCATTCTGGTGGCCTTCATCCAGCAATGGAGAGACACGGGCTGACGATTATGATTATAACCATTTTTGAGAATGATCCCTTAATTCTTTTGAGGGATTTCTTTTATTTCAAGTTGAATTAGTTATTGCTCTTGTAATTATCAATGATACAGGGTTGCTTAGGGTTTCAACACCTTTCTCCTTGCAATAACACACACACAATATTACATGTGAGCACATTCACAGGTCTTAGACAGGTCTGCAACCCTGCTTTTCGCCATTATCACTTAGCATAGAGTGCGTCCACTGCAGCAAGGGATCCTGGGAAATGACATGCAAATGAGCACACCGTGCCACCTTTTGTCTCAAGTACATTATTACATGGAACCCTTAAGCCAATGCTCACTGTTTTAAGCACAGCTTTTAAACATCGCCTGGGATGAGATGCAAAGCCAATAAACCCACTCACAGACTGTTTCGACCTTGTGGGTGTCACCAGTGTGAGGTTGGTTGAACTGGCTTTGCAATTTGAAACTTTGGGTAGGTTATCACCACACATTATTTAGGTTATTGTGGATGAAAAGGTGACTAAAAACCACTATATATATATATATATATATATAGTTTTTGACGTAAAAAGTGGCACTGTGTGCTCATTTGCATGTCATTTCCCAGAATCCCTTGCTGCAGTGGAAGTGCTGTGTGCTGGGTGATAATGGTGAAAGGTGGGGTTGCAGACCTGCCTAAGACATGCAGATGAGCATACAGTTGTATTTACATTTGTATATATATGTATATATATATATATATATATATATGGCCCATCCTTTAGCTTCTTTGCATACCCAGTTAATCAACCCCACACTGATGAGACCCATTAAGGTCGAAACAGCTGTCTGTGGGTGGTTTTCTGGGTATGCACCTTAACCCTGGCTGTGCTCAAAGCTGTGACCATGCAGCAAGCTCAAGCCTATAGGGAACCATGTTAAAATGTTTTTTGAAGCAAAAAGTGGCACTGTGTGCTCATTTGCATGTCATTTCCCAGAATCCCTTGCTGCAGTGGAAGCGCTGTGTGCTGGGTGATAATGGGGAAAGGCGGGGTTGCAGACCTGCCTAAGACATGCAGATGAGCATACAGTTGTATTTACATTTATATATATATATATATATATGACTATATTTTCTATACGTTTCAGTACAGATTGCTGCCTTTTACTCCGTCTCTCTATTCCATGACCTGTTCCCTTGAACAATGGGAAGTCTTTTTCTCTCTGAGAGGCCCTTGTCAAAAGCAATTACAAAGAGCAGAAAATAATGATTTCCCCTTCCGTGGCGCTTTGCTCAGAGTGCTGCTCCCTTCACTGGCTTATTTAATTTACATCTTGTGAAGAGCAAGAAGCGCACGGGTCACCCTGACCCTGACTCCTCTCCTTTCTATATTTGATGTTCTTTTCATACTAAGTTGGGTTCAGCGATGGCCCTGCTCTAACTTTAATATTGTGTTATGGCTGGATATTATATATATATGTATAACATATATAACCCCTTACCCTAACTGCTAAACCCCTTAAATTAACCTCCTACCCTAACCGCTAAACCCCTTAAATTAACCCCCTACCCTAACCGCTAAACCCCTTAAATTAACACTCTAACCGCCAAACCCCTTAAATTAACACCCTAACCGCCAAACCCCTTAAATTAACCCCCTACCCTAACCGCTAAACCCCTTAAATTAATCCCCTACCCAAACCGCTAAACCCCTTAAATTAACACCCTACCCTAACCGCTAAACCCCTTAAATTAACACCCTACCCTATCCGCTAAACCCCTTAAATTAACCCCCTACCCTAACCGCTAAACCCCTTAAATGTACCCCTTACCCAAACCGCTAAACCCCTTAAATTAACCTTCTACCCTAACTGCTAAACCCCTTAAATTAACACCCTAACCGCTAAACCCCTTAAATTAACACCCTTCCCCAGTGTTTCCCAACTCCAGTCCTTCGGGGAACCCAACAGGTCCGGTCTTAAGGTTATCCCTGCTCCATGCACAGGTGGCTCGCTCAAAAGGACTGAGCCGCCTGATTGTCCCACTGGCTGGAGCAGGGATATCCTTAAGACCGGACCTGTTTGTGGTTCTGAGGGACTGGAGTTGGAAACACTACAAACCCTAACGCTAAAACCCATTAAATTAACCCACCTACCCTAACCGCTAAACCCCTTACATTAACCCCCTACCCTAAACCGCTAAACCCTTACATTAACCCCCTACCTAACAGCTAAACCCTTAATAACCCCATACCCTAACCGTGAAACCCCTTAAATTAAACCCCCTACCCTAACCGCTAACTAAACCCCTTAAATTAACCCCCCCTACCGCTAACCAGCTAAACCCTTAATTAAACCCCCCTACCCTAACCGCTAAACCCCTTAATTAACCCCTACCCTAAACCGCTAAACCCCTTAAAATTAACCCCCCTACCCTAACCGGTAAACCCTTAAATATTACCCCTACCCTAACCGCTAAACCCCTTAAATTAACCCCCCTACCCTAACCGCTAAACCCCTTAAATTAACCCCCCTACCCTAACCGCTAAACCCCTTAAATTAACCCCCCTACCCTAACCGCTAAACCCCTTAAATTAACACCCTAACTGCTAAACCCCTTAAATTAACCCCCTACCCTAACCGCTAAACCCTTAAATTAACCCCCTACAATTACTGCTAAACCCCTTAAAATAACCCCCTACCCTAATCGCTAAACCCCTTAAAATAAGTCCCTACCCTAAGGCTGCGTCCATAGATGGACCAGCCGTGCTGAGGCGTGCGGACGCTCCGCGCTGAGCCCCTGCATCCTCAATGAGGATGCCTTGAGAGGGGGCTCACGCGAGCGTCCGCAGGCGTGCTGACGAGTTGGAGGTTTCAGCCGAGCGCCAAGCTGTTTTTCAGCGCGCTGTCGGCTGAAAACCTCCAATCACAGCACAGCAGCGTCAACGTCACAGCGCCGTGACGTCGGCGCCGTGACATTGACGTCAGTGCGTCGCGGGCGATTGGCCCAGCGACGTCACTGCCCCGCCTCCAACCACCTTCCCCCGTCTCCCCCCGCGCACGCTGGCTCGCGTGCAAGTCCGTGCAATCGCGCTGACTGAAGCAGGCGAGCCTCAGCGTTAGCGCGCCTCCGCTCTCCCCACACGTCTATGGCCCGGGCCTAACCAAAAACTTACCTTAGTAGCGGCCGGCGGCGGGGATTCCAGCTGCAAAGCGGTGGCGGCCATTCGGTGACAGCGATCAACTGTCCCGTTCTGCAGCGGATCGTCTCTGAGGGACACCCCCTGGTTCAGATCAGTTAAAAACATTTCCAGTCCCCCCCCCCACACACCCACATTCAGTGTGAGCGGATTGCTCCTTTAAAGGGGGGAACAAAATGGCCGTTTACATTTGCCGTGAGTCATCTTCATGTAGGCCTGTTTCAATACCAAGGAGTATGACCGACGTTACATTTTTGGGTTTCTCGGGGATCAGGTGGTACCCGGAGCTGATAGTGACACAGGTCAGCTCTTGGGACCCCCTTTCTCTTATCGTAGTATAAAATAAACGGGGGTGGGGGGGGCTGCTTCTTTGGCAGCTATTTTTGTGTCTTGCTACAAGGCACCATAAAAAGAAGTTTTATTTTCCATTAGAATTTTGCAAATGTCACAATCTAATTAGTGTCATTTTAATTGAGTGCTGAGGCGACAGCGTGAAGGACAATGCAGACATGACACTCGCAGCCAATGCTGTCTAAGAATTAGCATTGGGAAATTGTCACCTGGGAGGAAGCCTCAAATATAAATATATATATATAGAATTCAGAACTTGAAGTATGGAGAGATGAATGCTGGGTATTACCCGAAGACACAGGGAAAAGAATGAATGCGTTCGAAACCAAACAAAAGTCTGTGACATCATAAGGGGGAAGAAATGAAAATGGCGGTTGGGCCAGACGTATCGTGAGAAGAAATGACCATCGTTGGACAGAGATGGGACTCCACTGGATTGCAAGAGACATTTAAAAGACCAAGATAACAACCAAAAGTAAGATGGGAGGATGACATTGGGAAATGTGTATAGAAGAGAGGCTGTAACCGCAGTACCTGGGAGATCATTGGGGAGGCCTTCAGCGGGTCAACAAGGGCTGAAGATGACGATGGTGAGATATATAATAGGCTCAATTTATATGGTCCCGAGTCAATTTGTGTTAGCCCATTCTGTACCAGTGAAGGGATTAAGCGGACAATTATTTAAAGATGTAGAAGATCAAAGTTCTAGTAACCGTATTGATCCCGGAGAAAAGCGGATTCGATGTAGGTTGGGATATCTTTTGGCAGACCGACATTAGAGTTCTTTCTATCTGAAATTATAGTGTATGGAGCTTTCCAAACCTCACAGGTTTCTTGCAAATGTACAAACTGCGGGTCTGTAGGATGGCGCAGCAGTTTCCCGATAACCATGGGCGCCATCTTAGGAAAATGATACCATTATGGAAGTGTATGTTTCTCTGGGACAAGGAGGGGTCGCCAGAGCTGAAAATAGAGCGTCTGGCCTCTAGAGGACCCACCTCCCTGGTTTGATTCTGGTTTACCCTTGAGTGCTGGGGATGGGGTCACAGTGCCGGAGTGCCACTGCCCTTCCGGCCCAGTACGGTCATGTGTGCGTGGCAGCCATTTTGGAGGAAAGAGAAGACGAGAGACCCTCCTCCACTATTTCCTCACTGGTTAGATCATGTTCCTGCACTCAATGGGAATGTAGGCCACGATCTAACCCCCAAAAAACAGTCCCTTTGACCATGACGTACTCACTACGCCCTGGCGCCCGCAGAGTGCCAAGTCCCGATGACGTAGTAACTACGCCCTGGGGTTCCCAAAGGGTGCATCAGTAAATACAAAAACATTATTATTAAAAAAAAGTATTAGATATACAGCTCAACCCCGTTACAACGCGATCCGTTACAACGCGAATCCGCTTATAACGCGATGCAAGCGTGGCTCCCAATTTTCGTATTTATGAATACTTTACAACACGATTATTCTTATCTTAAATACTTTATTGTACAATGCATACAATTGTACATTATTTCTAACGCGATCCGCTTATAACGCAATGTGATTCTTTGGACCCCATGCACAGCGTTATGAGGGGGTTGAGCTTTACTCACTAAAACCCTAAGGAACACAGTTTGAACCAACCATTGAAAATGAAAAAGAAGCATTGGATAAATTCAGCACACTCCACCTGTAAATGTGAAAAATTGCACCAATAAAAATGTTACGTTTGATCAATGTTAAAACACAAGATGATCTATATCTGTTCGATCTTCATATTAATTACCAGCATGCCGATCCACTATAATTTCATTGATTTCCATTATTGTAATGTATGTTACGTGAGATATTATACGGTTTTTATTTCATATTTTATTTTGCTTACTAAACATGACCGTTATTTGAATTTTCCCGGTATTTTCCTTGGATGTCACCATGTCTTTTTATTGAAATATATTAATAGAGAGGTTAGGCATAAAATAAAACGGGAAAAATAACCCGTTCAGCCGCCGTACTTTCCACGCAGAATTTACATCTCCGCTCGTCCCGAAATGAGAACGACCTTATTACAATTTCCATCAACATAAAATTTTACTCCCAAGGCTGGATCTAAATTAGCTTAATATACTGGTTAATAAGGATGCCTGTTTAAGACACCTGTAAAAAGCACATAACATTGATTTAATGGGATGAGTTAGCAACAGATCCCAAATGGCTTCTTCCCTGTTCAATTAACGGCAGTTTTAATAGACGAGGCTTTGGTGTAAGGAGTATTAGACATTGTAGGACCGTTATTCGTACCCTTGTTCAGTGGGTATCCTACCCTCTCTATATAACATATATCTATCTCTCTGTGCCTCAAGCATCACAATTAGATAGTAAGCTCCCCAGGGCAAGGACCCTGCAAAATGAAACATACAGCTCTGTGTTATATATGAGAAACATAAGTGTGTGTGTGTACAGTAGATACTGTATATAGATGTGTGTGCTTATATATAGATATGTACGTGTACGTGTATGTATATATAGATGTGTGTGTGTATATATATATATTTTTTAATTATTTATATATATATATATATATA
>WSYH01009166.1:0-26799 GCA_036426205.1 Ascaphus truei | reverse complement strand
GTACCTGTGCAGGGTGTATGTGTGTTACAGGGATCAGTGATACTCAGGGAGTATCTGTGCAGTGGGTATGTGTGTTATAGGGACCAGTGATACTCAGTGAGTACCTGTGCAGGGTGTATGTGTGTTACAGGATATATATATATGAAGCATGTGTAGGGTTGTATATGTGGGTTACTCTTTCTAACATTCCCACATAACGTTTGGCATCTATATTGGAAACCTGTGTAGGGTTAGGTTACTACATAGTAGATGAGGTTGAAAAAGACATTCGTCCCTCATTGTGTATGGGGGTTTCCTCTCTCTCTAACATTCCTGCATTGCTCAGGTATCTATATGGGAAGAACGTGGAGGGAAAGGCGTTTGTGCTGTTCGGGGTGAAGATGGCTGATGCCAAGATCAGCATCCCGCAGTCTCTGCGAAGGATCGAGGTATCACATTTTGTCTGTGTGTCACTCACCTGGCTGTCACTTACTTGTGTGTGTGTGTCACCTGATTGTGACTTACCTGTGTGTCACCTCCCTATCACTTACCTGTATGTGTCACCTGCTGACAGTCACTATGCATATCTGTGCATCACTCAACATACAGTAATATCACCTGCCTTTCACTGTCTGTTTGTGCTTCACTACGATGCTTTTCACCTGCCTGTGTCACTACGCTGCTTGTCACCTGTCTGTGCATCACTGCGCTTCTTGTCACCTGTCTGTGTGTCACTGCGCTGCTTGTCACCTGTCTGTGTGTCACTGCGCTGCATGTCACCTGTCTGTGTGTCACTGCTTGTCACCTGTCTGTGTGTCACTGCTTGTCACCTGTCTGTGTGTCACTGCTTGTCACCTGTCTGTGTGTCACTGCTTGTTATTTACTTCCTCTCTCACATTCTCCCTGGTTCTCTCTCGCTTACTTTCTCTCCAATCTTTCTCTCTTCTCATGCCCTCTCCCCTCTCTCTCTCTCTCTCTCTCTCTCTCTCTCTCTCTCTCTCTCCCTGTCCCTCTCCCTCTCCCTCTCCCTCTCCCTCTCCCTCTCCCTCTCTCTCTCTCCCTCTCCCTCTCCCTCTCCCTCTCTCTCTTCCTCTCCCTCTCTTCCTCCCCCCCATTCCTCAGATTGCAGATGGGGAAGGAAAGGCTGAGTTTAGGAGAGAAGATCTTTTGAAGCTTTTCCCCAAACCTGATCAGCTGCTGGGACACAGCTTGTATGTGACTGTCACCGTCATCACTGACTCAGGTGAGAACAGGAGACCAGGGGGACTCACCTCCCACTGCAGGGAGTTATGGGACATGGAGTCTGTCCCTCCCCCCGCAGGGTGACACAGTGACACAGACAGAAGGTAGCTATGAGTCTGTCCCTCCCCCCCGCAGGGTGACACAGTGACACAGACAGGAGGGAGCTATGAGTCTGTCCCTCCCCCCGCAGGGTGACACAGTGACACAGACAGAAGGGAGATATGGGACATGGAGTCTGTCCCTCCCCGCAGGGTGACACAGTGACACAGACAGGAGGGAGCTATGAGTCTGTCCCTCCCCCCGCAGGGTGACACAGTGACACAGACAGAAGGGAGCTACGGGATATGGAGTCTGCCCCTCCCACAGCAAGGTGACACAGTGACACAGACAGGAGGGAGCTATGGGACATGGAGTCTGTCCCTCCCACAGCAGGGTGACACAGTGACTGTAAATTGTCCTTTGTCCATTTCAATAGATTACTCCAGCATAACAGTTCTCAACATTCTGGTGTTGGTACATAAAAATAAATATTTATTTTGAAGATAAATACTCCCATACAAAATGGCAGTGATGTTCAAATAAGTTATAATATCTGCAGAGATGGTTGCATATTATTCTGTTTCAGAGCGGAATTCTTCTGTTTGATCTTGGTATCATGATGTTAAACCCGATTCCTCTTTTCTCCTGGTATTAACCCGTCTCTCCTCCATCTGCGTGTAATCCCCGTTTCATCCTCCTGGGTGTAATCCCTCTGTCCTCTACAAACTACATCTATTAGTATTTATCCAGATAATACCCCTTAGTCAGCACTTGCTAACACTAACTCTATTACCTGATAAGGTCCTACAGATTGAAACCGATGTCATATCTGATAGGGAACTACCCACCCTCCATACACGTTTATTACCTAATATGGCATGTCTTCTGGAAAGATTTTAGGACAAGTCCTCTTGCAGGCAGTGACACGGTGTCTGTCTGTGTATATAATGTCTGTCTCTCTTGCAGGCAGTGACACAGTGTCTGTCTGTGTATATAATGTCTGTCTCTCTTGCAGGCAGTGACACAGTGTCTGTCTGTGTATATAATGTCTGTCTCTCTTGCAGGCAGTGACACGGTGTCTGTCTGTGTATATAATGTCTGTCTCTCTTGCAGGCAGTGACACAGTGTCTGTCTGTGTATATAATGTCTGTCTCTCTTGCAGGCAGTGATATGGTGGAAGCTGAACGGGAGAATATTTTTATTGTGAACGCTCCTTATAAAATCCTCTTTACCAAAACCTCCAAATACTTCAAGCCGGGAATACCATTTGACCTCATGGTATCTATCTATCTATCTATCTATCTATCTATCTATCTATCTATCTATCTATCTATCTATCTATCTATCTATCTATCTATCTATCTATCTATCTATGTATCTATGTATCTATCTATCTATCTATCTATCTATCTATCTATCTATCTATCTATCTATCTATCTATCTATCTATCTATCAATAGATCCATAATACACTCATTGATATACAATACACTCAGACTAGATGAGACTAGATAAGATAGATAGATAAGAATAGATCGATAATATGATATATAAGATAATAAGATCGGATAATATAATACCATGAGGTCAAAGGGTATTCCCTGCTATGAATATTTGGAGTTTTGGCTACAAAGAGGACTTTTACTAACAAGTGCTAGCGTCTGTCACAATCCAATATATTCTCAACCTATTCATCGTCCACCATTAAAGCACTCACTTCCACTGCAATGAGACAAGACATTATATACACAGACACATAAAAACACTTGGTGTCACTAGCCTTCAAGAGAGACAGACCTCATAATACACAGACAGACAACCGTGTCACTCCTGCAAGAGAGACAAGACATTATATCCACAGACAGACAACACCGAGGTCACTGGCCTGCAAAACAAGAGTAAAACAGATCTATCGTAACTACACCAGATCAGACATCAGTGTCACTCTGCTGTGCAGTGCGAGAGAGACAGACATATATTACACAGACAGACGAAAAGACAAAGGTGTGCTCTGCCTGTCAGGAGAGACCAGACATTATATAAACAGACAGACACCGGGGTCACTACTGGCCGGCAAGAAAGAGACAACTTTATAACACGACAGACACCAGTGTCACGGCTCTAAGAGAAGACAGACCATTAGATAACACAGACAACAGAAAACCGTGGATCCTGACCTGCAAGAGAGACATACATATATATAACACCGACAGACCATACTGCTGTCACTTAAGCCTGCACACTAAGAAAATGACAGACATTATAACCCCGCCGTACACGACACTGTGCGTCAACCTAACAGATAGCCTGCCAGTAGAGTGACAGACATTACTATCCACCGACCGACACGTGTTCACTCCCTGTCCTGCAAGAGAACCAGACCTATATACAGCAGAAAAAGACACTGTCTTGTCACTGAGCCTAGCAAAAGAGACAGACATTCATATCACCAGACATACACCAGTGTCCACTAAGGCCTGCAAGAGAGACCCGACATTATGAATACACGAGACAGACAAAAAAAACCGATGTCACTGGCCTGCAAGAGATACAGACCATTATATACACAGACCAGACAAACCTGTCACTAGCCTGCAGAGAGACAAGACATTAATATACACAGACAGAACCACGCGTGTCACTGCCTGCAAGAGAGTCAGACCATTATATACCACGACAGACACGCAAGTGTCCACAATGCCTGCACGAAGAGACAACATACTAATAACACAGACGACACCAGTGTCACTGCCTGACAAGAGACACAGCCCTAATATACAGCAAGACAGACACCGGGTCCTGCCGCAGAGAGCAGAACATATATAAACAAAAAAATAACACAACACAGACAAAACCTTGTCAAACTTCTTGCAAGAGAGACAGACAGTATATACACATACAGAACAGAACCCAGTGTCACTGCCTGCAAAGAATAACAGACATCTATATACGCAATACAGACAACACGTTCACTGCCTGCAGAGAGGTACAGCAGACATTAATAGCAACATAACAGACAACTGGTCCACATAGCCTGCAAGAGAGTAACAGACCATAGAATATACAACAACAGAGCAGCCACGTGTCACTGCCTGCAAGAGAGAACACCAGACATATATACACATCAACACGACATACGTGTCCCAGTGACCTGCAAGAGAGACAGACAATTATAATACAAACGACAGACATGCTGTCACTAAGCCGCAAGAGACACCCAGACTCTATCAGAAGACAGACAATGATGGTCAACACTTTGCCTAGGGCAAGAGAGACAGACATATAGCCAGACCCCCCCAAAGACACCGTATTCACGTTGCCTGCAAGAGAGACAGACATTATGGATCACGACGACACCGTGTCCTGCCGTGCAACAGACAGACATTATCCTACACAGACAGACAAACTGTGTCACTGTCCTGCTAATGGAGACAAAAGACATTATATACATACAGACACCCAGTATGTCACGTGGCCCTGCAGAGAGCAGTACATTATATACACAGACAGACACCGTTATCTACTCAGCTGCAAAGAGAGACAGCATTTATATAAAACCCAACATACAGACAACCACTATGTCACTGCCGCCTGGTGGCTCGTGAGAGACATACATTATATAACAAAACAGACAGACTACTGTTAATTCCCTGCCTGCAAGAGAATGACAACCCTTCTATACAACAACAGACACTGTGTCACTGCCTAGCAAGAGATAACGACATTATATACACAGACATACAGACCCGTGGAGTGCCGTCGCCTGCAAGAGAGACAGACCATTCTATTTACAAACAGACAGCACACGTGATACCCACTGCCACTGACAATATGAGACATCCACACAGGATTCATATACACAGACAGACCTTCTGAGGTGTGTCCACTTTGATCCTCACTCGTCGAGACAGCCATTATAATACCCAGACAGACCCTGTGATCCCTGCCTGCAAGAGAGACCGCCATTAGATACCACAGCACAGACCCATGTGTCACTAAGCTGCAAGAGAGACAGACAATTATATACAACAGAACAGACACCGTGTCACTCTAAATACCCTGGCAAGAGAACAGACATTAATACACGACAGGACACCAGGTGTAACACGGTAGAGCCTGCAAAAGAGATACAGACATTATACAAACACAGACAGACAGCCGTTCAGTCCACTCCGCGCTTGGGCACTGGACCTTGCATGAGAATGACGACATCTACATTTACAGCAACAGAACACCGGTCGTCCACTAGCCTGCAGAGACAATGACCAGGATCAAGACTGTCTTGGACGACAACAGCCGGGGATGAGTCGACACTCGCTCTCGACAAGATACCTGACTCAGACACTTATATAGCCAACAGAAAACAACCCGTGTACCAACTAGCTGTTCTCAAGACAGGACACAGACCCTACAATCATGGTAATTCACGAGACCAGACACCGGCACTTTGCCTGCAGGAGCATCAGACAGTAATTAATATCTAACTCATTGACACCCCACCAAGTCGTCAACTCGTCCTGCAAGAAGAGCAGACATTATCAACAATATGCTGTCAGTACATAAACGCTCACGATAGTTCTCCTACTAGCCTCAAAGAGAGACCGACATTATATACACACGATGCAACGACCTGTGTCACTGGCCTGCTAGAGAGACACTAGTCATTATCTACACAGACAGTTCAGTTACCGTTCACTGCCCTCGCGACGAATCAGAGCACAGACTTATAATAACACAGACAGACCTGTGTCACAGCCTGCAAGGAGACCAGTACATTATTACACCAGACAGACACTGTGTCACGCCTGCCCTGCAGAGGAGACAGACATTATAACCGACAGGACACCGTGTCACTGCTTGCACAAGAGAGACAGACATTAATATACACAACAGGGACAACCCGTGTGTCACTGGCCTGCGCAAAGAGAACAAGACATTATATACACAGACAACACGGCGTCCGACTGCCTGCTATAAGAGATGACAGGACTATATTACAAAGCACAGACAAACCGTGTCACTAGCCGCAAGAGACGAGCACGGACATATGTTACCACAGTACAGGACACCTTGTTGTCTTACTACTGCCTGCAAGAGAGATGGACCGACATTTCACACATCACAACAAACCGTGTCACTATGCCTGCAAGAGAGATCAATATCATACACAACAGACACGTTCACTGCTGAAGATATACAAACAATGTCATGCCTGCAAGAGAGACGAACATATATACACAGACCGACAACAGTGGCACTGCCTGCAGAGAGACAGAACATTAGATACACACACGACAACGTGTACACCTTGCCTGCAAGAGAGTAACCAGACATTATATACAACAGGTACAGACACACGACGTGTCTGCCCTGCATAGAGACACAGACATTATATACACAGACAGACCAAAACCGTGTCACTGCCCACTAGCAAGAGAGACAGACACTTATAAATACACAGACAGACAACACGTGTCACTGCCTGGCAAAAGAAGAGCAGACATTATATACAAAACAGACCCGTGTCACTGCCAATGACCGAAGACAGAATCACCTTATATACATCAGACAGACGCCGGTCACTGCCTGCGAGAGAGACAGACCAATCTAATATACACAGAACAGACACCGTGTCCTGCCTGCACAGAGAGACAGACATATTTATCACAGACAGACACTGTGTCACTGCGCTGCAAGAGACAGACATAATATACACACGACAAGACAAACCTTGTCAACTAGCCTGCCGAGAAGGACAGAGCATTATATACACAGACAGGATACCAGTGTCCATCTCAAAGTCTTGACACGGAGCATCATTATATACACAGACAGACAACCAGTGTCCACTGCTGCAACGAGAGAGACAGATCATGATTACACAAGACAAACCTGTCACGCCTGCATAAGACAGAGACAGAAAATTATATACCAAGACAGAACACTGTGTCACTGCCTCGCAAGAGAGACAGACATTATATACACAGACAACACATTGTCATCATGCCGTGCAAGATGGACAGACATTATATACACAGACAGACAGCCAGTGTCACCTGCCTGCAAGAGAACAGACATTAATATAGCAACTAGACGAGACACCTGTGTCACTGCCTGCAAAGAGAGACAGACCATTCAATAGACACAGTACAGACACTGTGCCTGCCCTTATGCCGCAAAGAGAGAACAGACTTATATATCAAGACTAGACACTTGTGTCGGACTGCCTGCAAGAGTAGACAGACATTATATCAACAGCAACATCCACGTGTACACGCCTGCAGAGAAGACAGTAAATTATCATACACATACAGACGTGTCACTGTGCAAATCAGCTATACGAAGACAGACCGTGTCACTGCACGAAAAGACGAACAGACATTATAATACACAGACGAGCCACTCGTGTTCACATCTGCAAGAGAGTAGACAGACATATATACACAGACAGACACCGTTTTGCACTGCCTGCAAGCGAGCAGAGCAACTTATATACACAGACAGACAAAACCGGTCATGCCCTAAAGAGAGACAGACAGGGGTTATATACACAGACAGACACTGTGTCACTGCCTGCAAAAGAGACCGACAGACATTACTATAACCTCTATACACAGACAGACACCGTGTCACTGCCTGGCAAGATGATAGACAGACATTATGATTACACAACAGACAACTTGTGTCACTGGCCTGCAGAGAGACAACATTAATATAATCACAAGACAAGGTACACCGGGTCACTCGCCACTGCAGAGAGACCGACATTATTATACACAGAAGACACTGTGTCCGTCCTGCACATGAGAAGACAACATTAGTATACACAAGACAAACGGAAACACTGTGGCACTGCCTGCAGACAGACAGTAGCATACTTTATACACAGACAGACAAATCGTGTCACTGCACGCAATGAGACAGAATAATAACAGTTATACCACGACATACCGTGTGTCACTGCCTGCAACGACAGAGACAGATTATATCACAGAACACGTCATGCAAGAACACTACAGCAGACTGTCACTGCCTGCAAGAGACAGAAATTATATACACAAAGACAGACACTGTGCACTGCCTCAAGAGATGACAGACTTATAGACAGAGGACAACACCGTGTTCACTCACTGCCTGCAAAGAGAGAGACAGAAATTGATATACTCACAGACAGCCACTCGTATGTCACTGCTGCAGTAAGAGAGACAGCAATAATATATACACAGAGACACGTCTGTGTCAACTGCCGCATGGTCAGTAAGAGACAGAACATTATATACGACAACTTGACACAAAAAGACACTGTGTCCTAACCTGCGCAGAGAGGACAGACACTTTATATACCAGACAACCTGTCACCATGCCTGCAGAGAGACTAAGAATTATATACACAGCACAGACAAAACACAGTGTCAACTGCCTTGCAAGTAGAGACAGACATATAGTACACAGACAGACACTTGTTCACCTAGCCTGCAAAGAGAAACAGACATTATATTACACGGACAGACAACCGTGTCACTGCCTGCAAGAAGACAGAACATTATATGGTAGCACAGCAGACACACTGTGTCCCATGGCTGCAAGGAGAGACAGACATTATATTACACAGGACAGACACCGGTGCACTGCCTGGCAAAGAGACACGACATCTAAGTACACAGACAGACACGTGTCACTGCCTGCAAGAAAGACAGACATTATATACACAGGACGACACACGTGTCACTGCCTCAAGACAGACAGCATTAGTCTGATACACAGTACACGACACTGTAGTCACTGCCTGCCAAGAGGAACGACATTATATAAACAGAAGCTAGTAAAACACCCAACCGTGATCACTGCCTGAAGACGAGACAGACATTATATACACAGACAGACCACCGGTCACTGCCTGCACAGAAGACAGGGACATTATTAATACACAGAAGACAACACCGTGTCACTGCCTGCAGAGAGCAGCCACCATTATTTCATACACAAACGCCACGTGGTCCACTGGACCTGCAAAGAGACATGACCTTATATACAGCGACCACGTGTCATGCCGGCAAGATACTACTATACTTATAACACATACAGAACCCACGTGTCCACTGCTGCCTGCAAAGAGACAGAATTATATACACAAGGAGCAGACACGTGTCATACGCCTGCAAGAAAGATCAGAATATTATGAACACAGACGACACTGTGTCACTGCCTGCCACAGGAAGACAGAAATTAGTAATACACAGACAGACACCTGTGTCATCTGCCTGCAAGAGAGCAGTACATTATCAATACACCAGACCAGACACGTGTCACTGCCTGACAAAGAGAGAACAGACAATTATATCACAGACAGTCAACACCTGTGTCACTGCCTGCAAGACTACGACAGACATGATATACACACGACACTGTGTCCCCTAGCCCTGCAAGAGAGACAGACATTATACAAGAGCAAACACCGTAGTCACTCAGCCTGCAAGATGAGACAGACAATTCATATATATCACAGACAGACAACCGCTGGCCTGACCTGCAGAGAAGACAGACATTATATACACAGACCGACACCGTGTCAACTAGCCTGTCAAGAGAGAACAGACATGTAATTACCCGACAGAACACTGATGTTCCCTGCCATTCAAGAGGACCCGACATATATACACCGACAGACACGCGAATAGTGCCACTGCCTTACAAGAGAGACCAACAATGACATTTATATACAACAGATCCAGCCATGTGTACCACTGCCGGCAAGAGAGACAGACCATTATTTACCCATAACAAGAACCGTGTCCTCCACTAGCCTGCAAGAGAGAAACGAGCCATTATATCAAACAACAGACACTGGGCCTGCCTGCAGAGATACAGACATTACTATACACACACAGACTACCGTGTCACTCACAGACAGATCTATCTATCTATCTATCTATCTATCTATCTATCTATCTATCTATCATCATATGATAACTCTGTCTGTGCCCTTTGAACTCATTGTACCTGTCTTCTCTGAACCCTATGATCTCATGGTATCTATCTGTCTGAACCCTATAACCTCATGGTACCTGTCTGTCTGTGTCCTATGACCTCCTGAAAGCTGTGTGTCTGCTCCATATCACTCACCTTTCCTTTCTCTCTCTGTTTCACTGTCTCCTAAAACGTCCTCTCTCTCACACTCTCCTCACCCCCCTCTCTCTTATCCCTCTCTCACTTTATACTCCCTCTCTCTTGTCACTCTGCGCCTCTGTCTATGTATCATGGTCTCTCTTTTTACAATTCCTCTCTCTTCCCTCTCCATGTATTTATACTCCCTCTCTCTTATTCCTCTTCCTCTCCCTCTCTCTCATTACACTCCCTCTTTTATCCCTCTCCTTTCCTCTCTCTCTCTCCTTCTGCCTTCTCTCTTATCCCTTTGTCTCTCACTCTGTCTCCTTTCACCCCCTCTCTCTTATCCCTCTGTCTTATTCCTCTGTCTCTCTCTCTCTCTCTTTAAACCCCCTCTCTCTTATCCCTCTCCCTTATTCCTCTCCCAGGTGTTGGTCACAGACCCGGATGGTTCTCCTGCTAAAGGGATCTCTGTGGAGGCAGAACCGGGAAAAGTGAAAGGAAGGACCCAGGGAGACGGAACCACGAGGCTGCCACTGAACACAGCGGAAAATCTGCATGCTCTTCAAATCACTGTAAGTACCAGTTGCTGAAATGTTATCTGGATCAGAGAACCAGGGCCCAGAAGCAATAATATCTCTGCCCTCCCCCAACCTCCATAGTCTGCTCATCGGGAAATGGGGTACTTAGAATTGTGGAGGGCAATGTTTGAATGTTCAGCAGCAATTCACAGCCCGTACGACTCTGAGCGTGGGCACAAGGCTTTCTGGCTTGGAGACAGGCACAGCCCTGAGGAAGGTCTCTCTCTGCAGACCGAAACGTTGGCTGAGGTGCCTGTATTTCTCTACAATACATACTACTAGATGCCGGGTGCACACAAGTATGAAAATGTGAAAATACACTTGTCAGCGGTAGGACAGGATACACCAGCACGTCCAAAGAATGGTATAATAAAGAAAATCCGCAGCACTCTCCAAAATCTTCATCAACATTGTATTCTGCGTCTCGCGTAGGGGTCCATAACTGAATTTGATTTCTCCCCCGTAACTTTCCGTTACAGTTTGTGCACTGATTGTCATTTCTTTTGTTTAAACGTTTTAATATTGACATAACCGACGTTTAACTGTAAATTATATTATATTTCTCGCTCATTGGACGTCGGAAACAATATCCTTTTGTAATACATATTGAGTCTGCTCAGTGATTGGTTGAAAAATCTTCAGGCTTTGCTTCTAAAAATATAAATATCTACAAGCGGATCCAGAAATGAGAAATGTTTAATGTGCAAATATCGTTCTCTTAGAGGAGAACTCTCTGCCTCAGGATACACACAACGCGCGCTCGCTGAGCATTATGGGGGGGGGGGGGGGGGGCCAAGGGAACACGAAAAAGCTCTGCTGAGCAGGAGGGAAAGCATGATGCGTCCGCGCTGTCAGGCTCTGCACTCAACCATGTCCGAGGCCTAGAAGGGATCCAATCAAGGGTGACTCTGGTTATGAGGCACATACCCACAGAACTAGCAAAGATTCGTTAAACCAAGATCTGTTGTATTACTGTTCTGCATGTGGGATCCACACAAGTGTTTTGTCTCTTTCCAAGGGGTTAAAGGTAGGTCTCTCCTATCTCGGAGTTGAAACATTGGACTTGTGTGATGTTGGTGGATGTATGGTGTTAACTGTAGTGTTACCTGGGACCTGGTGTGATAGGTATCTGCAAAAAATACAAGGGACCCATAAGAAAACTCAGTATTAATGACAATCCTCCGCAAGAGGCATTCCACTACAATTTTGTCATCCTCTGCGGGCGATACCTTTGCAGGCCCACAATGGTGCTTAATCCTAAATTCAAATTAAACAACTCTAAAGAATAAAAAAATTATTGAGTCCTGAAACGAACGAATATAAAAAAATGTTCAATAAGACCGGGCCTGACTGGATTGGAGTCTTATTTCCCCCCCATGGGTTTATTTTTTCCTTCAAAACGTTAACTTTCGCGGCGGCTGATGGGTGGGCTGTGGAAGAGCTTACATGCGTAACGTGGTTCCAGGAGAGATCTGTGCACTTAAATGCTGTATTGGTGGTGAGTAGTATTGACACGGCTCTTCCCATCTGGGATGAAGAGCGGTCTTGCGTGAAAGAAAATGCTGAACCTTACCCAATCGCTCCTTGAGATGATGCTGCTTTGTGGTCTCCTTGGTTAGACTGTACACGCTTGAACTGAGAGATGGAGAGACTTAAGAGATTTCATTAATCTCAAACAATACACACTGATTAAATCATCAGTGAGAGCATGGTCATGCAACATTAATGCTAATGTGCTGGCACTAGTCATTGGCCTACCCGTTAAAAATGTTGCTGATTTTGTTCTTTAGGACCCCATTAGTCCTCTCAACCCTCTCTGCGCTTTGAGTATGGTATGGGCAGTGTAAATGGTAGATAATACCTAGAACCTTAGCCAGATCCTGGACTATAGCGACAGTGAAATGTGTACCTTGGTCTGAAAAAATATGCTGAGGAATTCCATATCTGGGTATGAACTCATGTACAAACAGGGGTATGAGAACGACTCACCTAATAACAATTGTCCTTAAAAGTAGGTGCAAGGGTGGTGTTATAATGCAAACAGGATTTGAAAAGAGAAGTTCAAGAAGTACCCCTATAACTGCACTCTAAACTGTATGTAAATGTTTCAGAAGTAGTAGGTGTAAAATATCCCCCATACCAGAAACTAAAAGGCGAAAGCGGCGCAAAAATAAAAAATTTATTACATTATTACATAATTCAATAATAGACACTCAAATAGATAAAAATGGGTATGAACTGGAACCCTAAAAGGAGCGAAATGGAGTCCAATGGAGGTGGTGCTATAGTACTATTAAGCCTTATAATTGCAGGGTTGCACCCCCATAGGTCCTCAAATCAACTAAGGACAACATATAGCCATGAGTTCTGGGATATTAGAAGTGTTTCCCTGATGGTGTAATATACTCCTAGAACTGGTTTGTAATAGCCAGGGTATGGACCCTATAGCGGTGTAACTGGAGTACGCAGTCGGCGTTGTGATGTGGCTGGGAATATGGGTAAGTGACAGAGTATCTGGGTTGATAAATATCAGCAGTAGTGTAAACCAAGGATTATTACTGGGGATAATGCAGTCTATATGCGACAGTTATAATCACAGATCCCAAGAGGGTAATGGCATATCCGTCTCGCAATTCCACACCTCTGCCAAGTAGCTCACAAGATAGAAATCCTTAAACACAAATGGCTGCCGTTACCAGCCGCAACGAAGCGTGGTTGGCGAATTGCCCAAAACCCACAAAAGAGGGAGGTATATAATTCCCAGCTTCAGGGAGCTGAAACCGGCTGCATATACCAGGAGAATAAAAGAATACAACCCGCATTTCAGATGGCTGAGAGTGTCTTTCCAGTCGTCTACAGTGACGTCGCCGTCATGACGTCAGCAAACACCCGACACGTGTTTCGCGCGGATGACTCATGTAGTAGCTTTTTAACCACTGAGCGTGCTGATAAGGATATGCTTCAACCCATCCTGAGAACATCAAAAAGCAACCAAAACATATTGATAGTGTAGACTGCGTTATGAATTGGTGAACGTGCTGCTGTAGTAAATCCCCTAAGCCACCAGAGGGTGCCAAAGTCATGTACAACTCCAAAAGCATATCATGAGTCTGTGTAAATGTTTACATTCTTTTTTGCTGATAAAACACAAGCCAGAATTAGAGCAACTAATTATGCAATCTGAGCAGAATAATAAAGGAGGGAGTTGCTTTCCAGCAAAAGATGAGCTGCCTACAAACATTTCCATGTCTGCGTCTAGAATGGAAACTTCAAAAACATAATTATTGACTTGAGTCAATGTGTCTGTTTCTGCGATACAGTCAAGTGAGAGAATCTCCGCCACTGGAAGTGGTAAAAATGTTGCTGAATTAAGCGTTATGTACCGGTGAACGGTTATATTTTTAGAGCCCTATAATATAACTTCATATCTGGTAAGTCCGCTGTTTGTTAGTTGTGTGGATCTACGTAACAGTAATGTAGATACAGCATGGGGTATATACACCTGTAGGGTATGACCCTGAACAATAGGTTGTGCAGTATCTACAAGAACTGTAGCAACAGCTATGGCCCGAAGGCAAGGCGGGAATGCCTGGGCGACTGAGTCAAGCTTGGTACAATAATATGCCACATGACGCTGTCGGCTGTCATGAGTTTGGGTTAAAACTCCTGAGGCATGTCCTTTGTTTTCGTGGCAGTAAGTGCAAATGATAAATGCGTAATTAGGCCGACCAGAGAAGAGAGGATGACATAAGCACTGTGTTTTAGAGCAGAATCTAGTTCGGTCTTCTTCAGTCCAAGGGACTGGTGTCAGTAACCATTTACGGGTTAATTGCTGTAAGGGCTCTGAAATGTGTGAGAAAGTATCCATTGCCTGCAATACCCTGCCATTGCTAGAAAACCCCGTACTTGTTTTTGTGTTTGCGGTGTAAGTGTATTTTGATTAGGAGTGATTCTGTCAGGGTAAATGGACCTTTTGCCTGGTGATAGAATCTGGCCCAAATAAAGTACTTTAGGTTGACATAATTGCAGCTTTTGTCGCTTCAATTTGTCCTTTGGTAGCTAATACATTTAGTAGAGCTACAGAGTCTGTTTTACACGCCTCCAGAGACGGAGAGGCTAACAATAAATCAGCCACATATTCAGTTAAATTTATAGTAGACAAATGATTTTGTATAGGACTCCACACCAAGTTCTGTAGTAATTTCTTTGTGAAGCGCCGAGCACATCTGTGGACAGTGCTATACAGAAAGACACTCAGCATTATTCCATTTGATTAAAAAATATTTCAGGGCTTGCTTATCCGGGCACAATGCCAGCCTGGGCGTTGCGCCAAATGACTTTGGGCCCGATAACAGCATTCAGTATTATTCCAAATAATATTAACTGCTGGTTTTGTAATATACACTGTTACATATGGGAAGCTCAAAGTGCAAAAAATGGAGCTTCTTCCTCGGCCCTAATGCAGACTACATTTTTCATGGCATCCCAAAAATAAAAACAATGGGACATTATAAGGGGCAAATACATTCTTGACATATAGTTTTTTGTTTTGTTTTTAAATTCCAAAACATAGCCTAATCAGAACAAATACAATTGAATATGTTTACTGGTTACACACAGACAGAAAAAAGCACAATAAACAAGTATAATTTCACACTTCTCTCATAAACATATCTTTCTGACTTATCCTAATAATAAGAAAACAAAACAGTTTGATACTGCAAACTAAGTTAAAAACTGTCCTTCTCTTTCCCTATTCTATAACCTGACCTGCTTTTAAACCTAATTTGAACTATGGAGCTAGTTGACTTTCATGTCTGGATTGTGTCTCTCACATTCTTTAAACTGGAGGAGGGGGCTGACTGTTTGGGCTGCTTTTCTAATTCTTTCTTCTCGTGGGCCTTGTCCAGTGTTGATTCACTTCATTATAATGGGTTGTACCTTTAGAAATGTAAACTTCATCGTGAAGCAATTAATAATATTTCTTATTTTTGTAAGAAACTTCCAGTCTTGGATGGTGATTTGTATACATGTGATAAGCTGGTGTTAGCATGATTCAATTCTCACACGGGGACTATTTTCCCTACTGCAAAAATGTACGCCATTCATGCCTACTGACACTTTTGGGGGAAAACTAATTTTCCTATCTGGCGGGAAGGGACCCGTCGGTGTTTAGACAAAAACAATCGTGTGAGAATACTTTAGCTTCCTGCTCTTTGCATTCTCTTGTTTCCAACCAATACACATAGTCGCATCTCAATTTCTGCATGTAAATCTTTCACAAAAAACCTCAATACCTACTTCCTCAATACCTTCATACAGTATACCTTGATTATTTACCATAACCTATCAGCAAATTCACTTGAAGTTGACCACCCCTGGGTTAGGTTATACCTAAAGGTGATGTTACCCCCCACCCCATATATATGGGAAGCAAGTAGGGTTGTATATGTGGGTTCCACACAACTCTGACATCTATATGGGAAACCTGTGTAGGGTTACATAGTTACATAGTAGATGAGGTTGAAAAAGACATTCGTCCCTCATTGTGTATGGGGGTTTCCTCTCTCTCTAACATTCCTGCATTGCTCAGGTTTATATGGGAGAACGTGGAGGAAAGGCGTTTGTGCTGTTCGGGGTGAAGATGGTGATGCCAAGATCAGCATCCGCAGTCTCTGCGAAGGATCGAGGTATCACATTCTGTCTGTGTGTCACTCACCTGGCTGTCACTTACCTGTATGAGTCACCTGCTGACTGTCACCAGCATTTGTCACCAGCTGACTGTCACTATGCACTGCTTGTCACCTGTCTGCGTGTCACTGTGCTGCTTGTCACCTATCTGTTTGTCACTGCTTGTACACTGTTGTGTGTAAAATTTACCGCCTGTACTTGCTTCATTTCTCTTTCATCTTTCTTTACTTCCTCTCTCACATTCTCCCTGTTCATCTCTCTCTCGCTTACTTTCTTTCCAATCTCTCACTCTTCTCATGCCCTCCCCTCTCTCCCTCTCACCTTCTCTCCCTCTCTTCTTCCCCCCATTTCTCAGATTGCAGATGGGGAAGGAAAGGCTGAGTTTAGGAGAGAAGATCTTTTGAAGCGTTTCCCCAATCCTGGGGAGCTGCTGGGACACAGCTGTATGGACTGTCACATCCGTCATCACTGACTAGAGTGAGTGAGAACAGGAGACCAGGTGGACTCACCTCACACTGCAGGGAGTTATGGGACATGGAGTCTGTCCCTCCACAGCAAGGTGGACACAGTGACAACGACAGGAGGGAGCTATGGGACATGGAGTCTGTCCCACCACAGTGACTGTAAAATGTCCTTGCCCATTTCATAGATTACTCCAGCATAACAGTTCTCAACATTCTGGTACATAAAAATATAAATGTTTATTTGAAGATAAATACTCCCAACAAAAATGGAGAGTGATGTTCAAATAAGTTATAATATCTGCAGAGATGGGTGCATATTCTGTTTCAGAGCGGAATTCTTCTGTTGATCTGGTACTGTCATGTGTTAAACCCGATCTCTTTTTCTCCTGGTTTAAACCGTTCTCTCCACACCTTGGTGTAATCCCAGTTTACATCCTCCGGTGTGTAATCCTCTAGTCCTCTACAAACTACATCTATAGTATTATCCAGATAAAACCCCTTGTCAGCACTGCTCAACACAACTACTATACTGAAGGTCCTACAGAGTTAAACCGATATCATATCTAGAATACAACCCCTCCATACAGTTTATTACCTAATATGCATTCTTTGGAAGATTTTAGGACAAGTCATCTTGCAGGCAGTTGAACACGTGTCTGCTGTGTAGTATAATTTGTCTCTCTTGCAGGCAGTGAATGGGAAGCTACGGAGAATATTTTTATCGTGAATCTCCTTATAAAATCCACGATTTACCAAAATCCAGAATTACTTCAAGCGGAATAGAATGCCTTTGAAACTCATGGTATCTTGTCCTAGGGCTGGAGCTGAGGAAGGGTCTCTTTCTGGTATAGCTATCTCTCTATCCTCGCGCATCAATGTCGAGAGAAACGGATCTCCAACAAAAATCACAAATCTGAACGCATAAGAGTAGTCGAAGCACGTCGAGCGAGCGAGCGCGAGACAGACCCTCCCTCAGGGCTCTCACCACTCATCTCTCTCTCTCATCTCTCCCCGGGTGTTTTGTCACAGACCCAGATGGTTCGCCTGCTAAAGGGATCCCCGTGGTGGCAGAACCGGGAAAAGTGGAAGGAAGGACACAGGGAGACGGGACCACGAGGCTGACACTGAACACAGCGGCAAATCTGAATGCTCTTCCAATCACTGTAAGTACTGGTTGCTGAAATGTTAACTGGATCAGAGAACCAGGGGTATGGGCAATACCCAACGGAACCAGTGAATGGGGCCGGCCCAGAAGCAAGAATATCTCTGCCCTCCCCAAACCTCCATAGTCTGCTCATCGGGAAATGGGGTACTTAGAATTGTGGAGGGCAATGTTTGAATGTTCAGCAGCAATTCACAGCCCGCACGAGTCTGAGCGTGGGCACAAGGCTTTCTGGTTTGGAGAGAGGCACTGCTTGGCTGGGAAATCCCAGAGAATGGCGCCTGAGTAGGAGTTTAAGGGAGGCAGAGAAGGTGCTGGCTGTTGGGGGGTTAGGGGGGAGAAAGAGAGGGGCGCGAGGGAGAGGGATGCGAGAGAGAGAGATAGAGGGGGTTGGGGAAAAAGAGAGGGGGGAGAAAGACAGGGACGCGAGAGAGGCGATAGCAAGGCGAGAGCGCAGAGAGCAGAGAGAGGGTGGTTGGGCAAAAAGAGAGGAGAGAGAGAGGAGAGAGGTGAGTGTGTGAGGGCTGGAGCATCGTGGTTGTGTGTGTGTGTGTGTTAGGGTGGGGGGTACAGAGAAAGAGGCGCAAGTGGGGGGTAGCGGTAGATGAGAGAAAAGAGTTAAGAGTGGGGTTGAAGTGCAAAAGAGGGACGGGAAGGCGTTAGAGATAGCGGGGTGTGTGAGAGTTGGGATGGAGAGTATGCAAGAGGGCGAAGGAGTTGGAATGGTGTGTGTGTGGTGAGAGAGGGGCGGAGGGAGGAAGGTTTGAATAGAGGGGGGAAGAGATTAAGGATCGTTTGTGTGGGTCAGGTTGTGGGGATGGTGTGTGGCTTGTGTTTGCATGTGTGGGTGGCTGTGTTGTGTGTGTGTGTGTTGTGTGTGTGTGTGGGTGTGTGTGTGTGTTCTGTGTGTGTGTCTCTGTCATCACGCTCTTCTCTCGTCTGTTCCCAGGTGAAAACACAAGCACCCCAATTTACCTGATGCCCGCCAGGCCTTCTGCCCATGAGGCCAGGGCGTACCTTCCTCTGCGCGGGTCCGGAAATTTCCTGCACATCGGCATCCACTGCGTCCGAGCTGAAACCCGGAGAGAAAATTCGTGTGAACTTCCAATATTCGCAACAGCACTCCGGCCGTTCAGACCAGATCCAGCACTTCACCACCTGGTATAAAAGCCCATACTTGACTGAGAACAATTTAATATCTGATACTATAATGATGATGAAAACGTGAAACAGAGTATAGAAGACCACGCTTTTTCTTTCTCTTTTGGTCATATCATAGAAGATATGATACTCATATATTATATATATATCTATATAGGATCTATTATCTTCACTATTATCTAGTACTATAATCAGATTTAAATTGTTCAGTCAGTTTTGTTACAAGGTGGTGAAGTGCTGGCTTAGGGCTGGATCTGGTTATTGGAACGCCCGGTTGCGGTTGCGAATATGAAAAGTTACAGCGAGATTTCTCTCCGGGTTTCAGTCGGACCCGTGATTGCCGATGTGACAGCGGAAAATTCGGACTGCCAGGGGGACGGTACGCCGATGGCGTCATGTTCGCAGCGATGCCTGGCGGGACATCAGGACATTGGGGAAGGTGCTTTGTTTTCAACCTGGGTGTGTGTGTGTGTGTGTGTGTGTGTGGCGGGAGGCATCTCCCTTTGGAAAGTCCCGTTTTTGGGGGTCCAAAACATTGGTCCAGATGTGAAATTAAACTTATAAGCAGCAGGGTGCAGGCGGTAGGACAGGATACACCAACACGTCCAAAGAATTGTATAATAAAGAAAATCCGCAGCACTCTCCAAAATCTTCATCAACCTTTTATTCACCACATATGGCGCTCACACCAGCCAGGAGCGCCGCTTCCGACATTCCCGGTCCTTTCTCACGCTAAGAATTCCCATATGTGGTGAATGAAATTTTGATCAAGATTTTGGAGAGTGTGGCAGATTTTCTTTATTATATATATATATATACTAGCTGAGAGACACGGCGTTGCCCGTGAGTTAAATTTCCCGCTCCCTTCTCTCCCCCTCTTTCCCCCTTCTTTCTAACGTTCTCAACTCACTCCCCCCCCTCCCCCAAGAGGGGGACAACATTGGACAAGGAGGGGGGGGGGGGGCAACAGTGGAGGCGCAGGGGTGTGAGGCGGCGGTTTGGGCGGGAGGTGGTGTGTGTGTGGTGGTGTGTGTGTGTGTGCGGCAGTCGAGGCTAGGCACTCGGTGCCGCGAGGGAGGAAGGGGGTCCTTCCGGGTGCCGCCATCTTAAGCACTCGGCGCCGCGAGGCAGCTGCAGGCTGCCTGGTCACTGCCTGTCCCCCCGCCGGGGAGGGAGAGGAGTGAGCGCTGGTGAGTGAGCACCGGGGAGGGAGGTGAGTGAGCACCGGGGAGGGAGGTGAGTGTGATGGGGGGGGAGAGGACAGAGAGAGTGTGTGTGTGTGTGTGGCCGAGGGGGAAGAGAGTGGCAGTTGGGTGACATCAGACCCACCAATCTGATTGGCCAGAGGCTGAGGACCAATCAGATTCACCGCAGCTAGTACCAACCTTTCGATTTTATATATTAAGATATATATGTGTGTGTGTGTGTCTAAACATGTTCAGCATATGTATATATATGTGTGTATGTGTATACTGTGTGTATATATAATATATATGTCAAAAAGAGGAAGTGCATTCTTCATAGTATAATTCCATTTAATTAAACATTTAAAAGAGGGGAAAGGCTTAATGAAAATGTGATATATATATTATATACATATTTGAAAATATTATACATATATATGTTTCTTTGTTCACTCAGTGTCGTCACTTCCTGTCCGTCATCAGTTTCAAGAAAATATTTTAACACTGTAAAAATGTTAACAATTGCATATTAATGCACGGGGTGGGGGCTTTGGGTCGCAGGTAGGGGTCCATCACTGAATTTGATTTCTCCCCCGTAACTTCCCGTTACAGTTTGTGTATTGCATGTCATTTCTTTTGTTTGAACTTTTTAATATTGACATAACCGACGTTTCACGGTAAATTACATTATATTTCTCGCTCATTGGACGTCGGAAACAATATCCTTTTGTAATACATATTTTCACTAACCCCTTAAAGAGTTAAAAAGGCGAATATGACCGTTTGTCACGTACCACAAAATGAAACCGTTGCCCCTGCACCTATTTCTATGGTTTTCTGCCTTATTTCTCTCCCAGAATATCTTGTGATCGGCGTGTCTGATTATCCCCACCGTTTGCCCGCAGTATCACAGGAGTACAGACTAATGAGCTGATTCTACATGTGTACTTAAATGATTTGCATAGGCGCCACAATTTCCTTTGATATCAACAGTGATATATAAATTCAAAACAAATAAACATAAAATGTTACCCAACCAGATACTTCTCAACCTTTCCAGGAAATGTACTAAGATTTCTCACAGATGCAGTCTTTGTTTGGGTTTCCCCCACTTGTAAGGTGATCACTCGGTCATTTCGATGATGAGAATCCACTCTCAACCTCGTGGTTAATGATGCTTGTGCCTGAGCTAGGGTTGGGCAACATACCGGTACACAGTAATACCGCGATAATACAACAATGACAAAGGAACAATGAATAACGTGATGACGTAGCACAGTTTCCTATTATAGAGAGCGTCTGCTCAGTGATTGGTTGAAAAATCTTCAGGCTTTACTTCCAAAAATATAAATATCGACAAGCGGATCCAGAAATGAGAAATGTGCAAATATCGTTCTCTTAGAGGAGAACTCTCTGCCTCAGGATCTCTGTCTCACGCTCTTCTCTCGTCTGTTCCCAGGTGAAAACAAAGCACCCCAATTTACCTGATGCCCGCCAGGCCTCTGCGTCCATGATGGCCACGGCGTACCTTCCTCTGCGCGGGTCCGGAAATTTCCTGCACATCGGCATCACTGCGTCCGAGCTGAAACCCGGAGAAAATGTCGCTGTGAACTTCAATATTCGCAACAGCAATCCGGCCGTTCAGAACCAGATCCAGCACTTCACCTACCTGGTAACAAGAACCTGACCCAGGACATATATATATACTGTATATATATGTATGTATGTATATGTATTTGTGTTTATTTCTGGGTGCACTAATGATGGTGATCATACAATTGTACAGAAGATAGGCACTCATGGGGATCTAAATCCAGTGGAAAATGTTTAGGTCATACTGTAGCATCATCGTTTCGGCCCCTATAAGAGACTGACATACTTAGCGTCTGTTTATTGGAAGCTAATCCAACGTTTTGCTACAATAACGTGACGTTAAGATATACAATGGCCAATGGTTAATGTATGTAAGGAGGCAGGCACTCACAGGACTTAAAAAATGGTCAGCAGTTTATTTGAACCATCGATGTTTCAGTCCGCACCGGAACCTTTCTCAAGGTATTGTACAGTAGTGAGAAGATGTATCTGACCCAGAATCTGACTCCGTGCCATGTGTGTTCAGTGTCAGAACCTGACTCCGTGTCCTGTGTGTATCAGAACCTGACTCTGTGCCCTGTGTGTGTCAGAACCTGACTCTGTGCCCTGTGTGTGTCAGAACCTGACTCTGTGCCCTGTGTGTATCAGAACCTGACTCTGTGTCCTGTGTGTATCAGAACCTGACTCTGTGTCCTGTGTGTGTCAGAACCTGACTGTATGCCCTGTGTGTATCAGAACCTGACTCTGTGTCCTGTGTGTATCAGAACCTGACTCTGTGTCCTGTGTGTATCAGAACCTGACTCTGTGTCCTGTGTGTATCAGAACCTGACTCTGTGTCCTCTGTGTATCAGAACCTGACTCTGTGTCCTGTTCCCTCTCAGATCCTGAGCAGGGGGAGGATTTTGCGTGTGGGCAGACAGGCCCGGCAGCAGGGACAGTCCCTGGTCACCATGTCGCTGTCTGTCACCGAGACCTTCATCCCGTCCTTCCGCATCGTGGCATATTACATGGCAGGGGGTGAGATTGTGTCCGACTCTGTCTGGGTGGACGTGACGGATTCCTGCATGGGGACGGTGAGAAGTCTCATTAATGGTTCTGTTAGGATTGGTTTATAGAGTAGAGGTTATGGGGGTTTAGGGTCAGAGGATTACTGGTTACCAGTATGTTGGAAATTAAATGCAGCTGATTGACACCGTTTTAAACCTGAACAAGTAATTTAAATGTAAAGTGGAAAAAGTGCAGAAAAATTCATGAAATCGTCAATACAGTCTAATAATCCCAAAACAGGTAATGCACTCACATGTAAGAAATATAAACAAGACACTTCATTTAAAAAGGTGAGGTTGGGTTCCCCCGCTGTAGTGCTCTGTCCCATCACCTCTCTTGGTTGTGTAAGAAGCATTCTGTCCAGTCTGTCCATCCTGGTGGTGCCGGCTCCTGCCGATGACGAAGGACTCAACAGGAATCGGTTAACACTGGCAACGCGCTCAGTATAGTGGAGATTATCTGGTGTGGGTTACTGATTATCCGCTTTCACAAATTACCCCCCCCCCCCTCCCGACATGTTTTATGTCGGGGGTCACTTCTTCATGGTAAGCACACTACATGTAGCCTGATCCAATAGCATGGGTCACCCAAGATATATATTATAATAGCTTAATCCGTTAAAAATTAAACTTATTTTACGTAAATATTTATAGTGGTGGCATTCCTGCTGAGCGGTGTGTGCTAATAAATATGTGCATGCTGAGAAGTGCCCTCTGGCAATGAAGTGATAAATATATGCTGATGCACAACATGATGTTGACCCACAGCTGGTGGTGACCGGGGCCACTCCGAGGGACAACAATGTTCAGAGCCCTGGGACCTCCATGAAGTTGAAGCTGAGAGCAGATCACAAGGCCACCGTGGGACTGGTGGCCGTGGATAAAGGTGTCTATGTGCTGAACAAGAAATTTAAGATCTCACAAAGCAAGGTGAGAGGACCTATGGGGACTGTCACTTATGAGGGACACGTCATCTCAATGACACGTTCTGGGAGACAGAGTCACGTGTGACGTGTGTTATATACATGACTGGTGAAAGACAGGGCTCTAGATCCCTTCTGTCTGTGTCACACTGTCACCTTGCAGTGGAAGAGACAGACTCTATGGACAATAAGGCCCTGTTGTCTGTGTCACAGTGTCCTTCTGACCATACTTTTAGGTGTGGGACTCTGTGGAGAAGTCGGACATCGGCTGCACCCCGGGGAGTGGCGCTGACAGTGTGGGAGTGTTTTATGATGCTGGGCTGACCCTACAGACCAACCTTCAGATGACAACCGTTCAGAGATCAGGTGACACTCTTATAAAGGCTCCATCAACCGGTCATGTATGAGAACCACTGTGCTGAAAAACGACAGAAATATCCATTATGGTCTCTCTCCTCACTCTGGAGGGGGGTCTGATTGTGAGGTGTGTCACAGTGGGGGGGGGACCACCCTCAGAGGTCTCTGTCTTGTCAAACTCTGGGTGTTATTACTTCTGGGGGTCTCTCTGTCTTGTCTCTCATCGAGGGGTCTTACTATTGGGTGTCTTTCTGTTTGTCCTCAGAGCCGGTGTGTAAGGTCCCGCCAACGCGTAAACGTCGCTCATCCGTGGTGCTGATAGAGTACAAAGCCACCAAAGGTGAGAGGATTGGGACTGGAAAGCAAGTGGAGGAAGGGACAGGGTACATGGATGAGACCACCATATCCTGTCCGACTTACGAGCTCTCTCCAGACCTCAAACTGTCTTCCACTTATCTGTGATCCTGACTCTTTCCTCTCCTCATCCCTCCTTTTACCACCTCCTCACCCTTCCTCTTAAAACCTCTCCTCTACCTTCCGCTCATCTATCCTCTCCGTCCCTTCTCCCCTCCTTTTGCCACCTCTTCTCCCATCCTCTCACCATTTCCCCCCCCTCTCCTCCTTTCCCCACCATTCTTCTCCACGACTATTTCCTACCCTCCTCATTCATTTTCTTCATTCCCCTCTTCTCCCCTCCTCTCCTGTTGTCTTTTCGTCTTCTCTCTCGTCTCCTTCTCTCTTCTTGCTTTTACCTGGGAATACCTACCTTCTCTCACATCTCAGCCACAAGCTACAAGGAGAAGAAACAGAGGGAATGCTGCCAGGACGGCATGCAGGAGAACCCGATGGGTCACAACTGTGAGCGTCGCTCGCGCCTCATCCTGGATGGAGGGGAGTGTGTGGCTGCCTTCCTGGACTGCTGCAAATACATCGAGAAGCTGAGGGCGGATCAGAAGACTCTGGAGAATCAGGACCTCCTGGGGAGAAGTGAGGAGCCATGACATTGGGACACAGGCAGAGGGGACGTGACCTGAAACCACAGTGGGTGACAATACAGGAAGAGGAGAGGTGACCTACCACAGCAGGATGACACAGTGACACAGGAAGAGGGGGGCATGTAACAATTGAGGTCTATCCCTATCACTGCAAAGAGATCTTTAGGAGCGATAGATAACAGGTGACGGTCTCTGCCACAGGTGACGAGGACGATGAATACCTTGGAGATGCTGACATTGTGTCCAGGACAGAGTTTCCTGAGAGCTGGTTCTGGAAAGTGGAACAAATGTTAGATAAACCCGATGCAAATGGGTGAGTGACCCACCCCCCTCTATTCTTCCCTGCTGATGCTAATTGGTGAGCTACACTCCCTTCTCCCCCCTCCTCCTGATGCAAACGTGTGAGTGATCTCCAACTTCTAATGCTAACAGGTGAGTGACTCCCTGCCCCCCGCCCTCCATTCTCCCGTCTCAATAACAAGAGGTCAGTAAGAAATCCCCACCCCTCTCCGAACTCCATCACATCCCTTTAACAGCGGGGTTTTTCCTTCCCCAGAATATCCACCAAAACCCTCAATGTTTTCCTGAAGGATTCGATTACCACGTGGGAGGTGCTGGCTGTGAGTCTGTCCGAAAATAAAGGTGAGAGCCCAAGATATGCACCGTGTTATTATGGCTTGTACCCCTTCAGTAGGATGTGTATAATTTAGGATCGGGATTTTTCTCCTGTAGGATGTACATGATTTAGGATCTGGATTTCTCACTCCTGTAGGGTGTGTATTATTTGGGATCGGAATTTCTCTCCCATAGGATGTGTATGTTTTAGGATCAGGATTTATCTCCTGTAGGATGTGTATGATTTAGGGTCTGGGTTTCTCTCCTGTAGGATGTGTATGATTTAGGGTCTGAGTTTCTCTCCTGTAGGATGTGTAAGATGTAGGATCAGGATTTATCTCCCATAGGATGTGTATGATTTAGGGTCTGGATTTCTCTCCTGTAGGATTTCTATGATTAAGATCGGGATTTCAATCTTGTAGGATGTGTATGATTTACGGGTCTGGGTTTCTATCCTGTAGGATGTGTAAGATGTAGGATCAAGATTTATCTCCCTTAGGATGCGTATGATTTAACATGGGGATTTATCTCCTGTAGGATGTGTATGATTTAACATGGGGATTTATCTCCCTTAGGATGCGTATGATTTAACATGGGGATTTATCTCCCGTAGGGTGCGTATGATTTAACATGGGGATTTATCTCCCGTAGGATGCGTATGA
>WSYH01009165.1:0-26800 GCA_036426205.1 Ascaphus truei | reverse complement strand
AGAACACACACACACACACACACCACACGTGTCCAGTTATGAACCTCATTCCCTAATGAGAGAAGCTGACATTCACAGGTTACATTGCCTCCCACAGGTCTTGCTCGTAATAGCAATCATTGGAGACCTGTAATTCAATATATGATCTCTATTTCCCAGTAGTACATGGCCTCCCGAGCACGATATGGAACAGTGCCAGCCAGGTTTATTTTCAATTACACTTTACCTGGAAAAGATACACTGACACAAATGCATCTGATTTTCAGAGACATCCTGGGTAGGCACAGCGGGGTGTGATCCATGTGATCTTGGGCAAATTACTTTAAGTGGCCCAAGACTACACTTCGTTTAGCAAGATATGGGAATCCTAAGGAAATTATACGGTCCCATTGTCTAACACAGAGGTGCTCAACTCCAGTCCTCAAGCCCCCCCAACAGGACAGGTCCTTCAGCATAGGTGGCTCAGAGGCTTAGGCCTCGGGCATGGTCAGCGCTTACGCATGCTGAGGCGCGCTGCTGCTCGGCCCTGAGCCCCTGCAGCCGCAATGAGAGCGGCTTTAGCAGGGGCTCACGCACGCGTCCGCACGCTTGGGGAAGCGTGCGTCTCACGGAGGTTTCAAATTTGGCGCTCGCCGGAGCGCAGGGCCGGTCACGCCAGCGGTTCGCCCAACGAGGGTGAACCAGCTCCGTGACGTCACTGGCCCGCCCCCAGACATGCCCATGGACGGCGCGCTGTGTATGGCCAGGGAAAGCACCGCTTTCCCTGAGCCTCAGCGCGCCTCCGCCCGCATTTAAATCACTATGTCCCTGGCCTTAGTCGAAGACTGAGCTTCTGATTGAGCCACCTTTGCGGAAGCAGGGACTAGTTGAGCCACCGGTGCTGAAGCTGGGATATCCTGCAAACCTGACCTGTTGGCGGGGGCTTGAGGAGTGGATTTGAGCCCCCGTGATCTCACACACTCTTTACCATTATTCGACTACAATTCATAATATCTGTGTCGGGGTTCAAATTTAGGCTGCAATCCCACATTGTTACAGCACAACACGTTATAGAACTCACATTTGCCGCTTCAGTTCGTTGCTACTGTACTTAGAAGTTATTAGAAGAACAAGTACTACATAGATTGCAAAAAGTCAGTGATCAGCTACATAAAGCATAATTGAAAAGCATTATTTATAGAGGATCAGAGAAAAATATATATTTCCCATTAGTGTTCGCCAAAATAGAAAAAGCCGATATCTGTAACATCCTAAAGGGTTAAAGTGCACTTCAAAAGCAGCTCCCAGCTGTAATATGGAGCTAAACGTGTTCTGTAGAACATCCCAGAGCAATCGTGATGTTGGCGCAGGTTTAGAATGTGGACGCTAATTTGTGCCAGCGTCGAGATGTAAATCACACTTATTGCTAAACCTTTATTTATATTTATAAAATGTGTTACCAGGAAGTAACACATTGTGAGTTACCTCTCGTTTTCAAGTATGTCCTAGGCACAGAGTTATAATAACAATACATGGTTACATTAAATGACCATGGTTATACAGTCAATTTAAAACCAGGGACAGAACATGAAACACAGACAGAGCTCAGTGCACATCCAGTGAAACTTATACACGGTACAGTGCCTAAATATATATGTATAGATATCTTTTGAATAAAATGGTCTTTTATTTTAACATTTTGGCCAAAGTGTTGTAAGCCCCTGAGCCACTACACGGCAGACCACATCTCAAGGGTACACAACACTAATATAAAATCTTAATAACCTGTGCATTACCAGGAAGAATGATTTCTAATAAATCTGTCAAAATTAGTTGCATAGTTCTAAGTCTGATTGAAGCTTTTATTAATCTGTACATTACCAGGAAAAGCACTCTGTATGAGATTTGTCACAATCAAACTGCAAGCAAGCAAGTTCCCCTGAGAGTGGGAGATGCTATGGAGTGAGCTTTTAACCATTTAAAAGTGGGTGGGTGTGAGCTTCAAACTAGGTGGGAGGAGCCACCCTCCAATCAACTAAGACCAGCTGAACAAGAATTGTAAAACATACAGAACACCTACAAGCTCATGTTGAACTCCCAAAATAACCACAACACATATATATATATATATATATATATATATATATATATATATATATATATATATAGATAAGCATATAAGTGTCACAGAGGAGTGCTACTGAGCATGGCAATATATATTTAAAACCAGAGACAGAACATGAAACACAGACAGAGCTCAGTGCACATCCAATGAAACTTATACACGGATCACAGATATTTCATGGACAGATAGAGGTGGAAAATTGGGTACCGGGGATAAAAGGGCTGGCGAGTTTCAGATTGAAATAGAGAAGCTTTAACATCACTAAACGTCAGCGAACGACAGCAAATGGCTCACACCCTTTGGCTGTCCGCCTTTGGGGCAACGCAGATATACTGAAGGGGTTCAGATTGAATGCAGCTGCGAATACAAAAACCTTGTTTCAGGCTGCCCCATAGATCAGTATCCTGTACCAATCGCGGACCGAGAGCGGAACTTGTGAAGCAGGACCTGTGTTGTGCCGCCCGCGAGACCACCAATTTATATTCCTAATTCTATTTTGAAGGAGCTGGCACTTTGCCTTCCAAATATCTGCCTTTGAGAGGAGATATAAGATAGCACTGAGACTACTGGACAAACGCATCAACACAGCATAGCCAGGGGCCTATCAGGAGGAGGTGTCAGTAGTCTAGGGGTGAGGCCAAGCAGAGGAGGAAACAGCATGGAGGTGTGTGTGTGCGCAAGCGCGCATCTCGAGTGCGTCACCCTTTTCCCCATTGTGTCCAGTATTTGTGGAGAAGTCGCCTGGCAACCCTAACCCCAAACAGATTGTGAAGACGCTATTGTGGGGTTTCTGTCCTTACTGCACGGAACTATAATAAAAAGGAGGGTTTTTGTTGCTTTGGAAAAGTATGTAAGAAATAAGTGATTATGACAATGACAAACAGGACATTTAACACTGACATTTATTTATATCACCTGCTGCTCCTGAGGTTTTGGTGTCCATTGTCTTTGGAGTCGATTCCCAAGAAGTCATAAAATATAAAACCCTTGCAGCCCAGACAAGGCAATAATTGACTGCGTTAAGCAGAAGGACAAACACTAGTGAACTAATAGGAGAAAGATGTTCAATCTGTGAACAAGTATCAATGACCATCAACCACAAGACAATGAACACATTACTACTATACACGCAGCATGAGAAAAACCAGTGCCTGGATGAGGGCTGTAATTGGTGCAGTTGCTTTTAAAATGTATCCCATTGTAATGTAATAAATGGCAAAAAGTGTACAAAAATGTGTTCCATATCGGAGTGCTTTCACTTTGTTAATGACACAATACCTGGTGATAAAAGGGAGTCGGCTGCATACGTGGGAAACAATAAGGAGCCAGTATTAAACCCGACGCTGGGAAGTTCAGAGGAGGACAGCTAATGCAACTTAAACAACCTGTGTTTCCTCCCCATGCCAACCAATACGAAAATACGAGCGTCTTCCATTGATAGCTGCCGGATAGACAGGTGGGTTTGTGCGATATAAATAGGCTTGTACCACGCCTTTGACCTTGGGAGGGGGTGAACCCTGTTGCTGCAATGCTTCAGGCCCCTCTGGCAGTGGAAGGGTTAATATTGTGCTGTTTTCTCATACCCTCCCAGGTGGTGAGAGACCAGGAATGTGCAAAGAGACAGGAATTCATTTTATTGGCAACATTACTGGGCCAAATAAACCGACATTTTTCTAGAAGGCGTTTTAGGTGTAGAGCACAGGACTTAGGCCGCGTCCATACTGCAAGCTCATGTGCGCCCACTATATCCAAGGGCTTCTGGAACATTTCAGTGTGGTCATACATGCCCTTAATTCTCCCAGATAAAGCAAAGAGTGTATAACTGGAACTAGGCCTTTAGTTACATAGTAGATTCATTAACCGAAAACACGGAGATTTGGCTTACCACATGATTTTAAAGGCGACAAGAGAGCAGAAGGCCGGGAGATACCGTCAGGACCCCACCGCAGGTAAGTGTCCGGGGGGGGGGGGGAGAGGCAGTGACTTTTTGGGAGGGAGAGTGGGTTTTGGCCCAGTTTGTCGGGCCCTGTTCATAGCAATACTAGACAAGCAACCACTGGTAATGAACAATTCTTCAGATCGGGGAAAGAAAGAGAGGCAAAGACAACAACAAATAGGTAATTAAACGAATCCCCGACAGCCTGCAGAACCCCCTCGGCCGGATGCTGCATCTCACGAGATCTGCACATCCAATCGGTAGTGCTTTGGGAATGTATGGATGTTACATGCCCTAAAGACCTGCTCTGCTGATGCCTGCGCTTTGCCCATAGAGAGAGCCATTTTTTTTCCCCGAATGCGCCTTTAAACAAGTTGGTGAAGATTTCACCACATGATGGTTTGCCGAGGCCGTGGCTTTCCTGGCTATTGTAAATTTCAAAGTCACCTTGCCCTTTTCTTATAGAAACACAGAATTTGACAGCAGATAAGAACCACGCGGACCCCCCACGTCTGCCCATTTCCCTGTCCCACGCGGACCCATCTGACTCCCCCTCCCTGCCGGTCCTACCGGCATCCTCTGATCCCCCCCCCCCCCCCGGCATCCTCTGATCCCCCACGGCCCTACCGGCATCCACAGCCCCTCCCCCACCCCTGGTCCTACCTTCCAGGCACTGAGTCCTCCGCGGGCCGTCTGCAGCAGGCTCCTCTGCTGCCGCACGGTAGAGGTGCTGCATGCCTCCCCACGTGTCTTCCCTCCCTCAAAGCCACCCGGGCCCTAGTCCTCCGGATCCTCAATCCCCCCTCTCCCCCCCAGGCCCCACCAGAATCCTCTGCCCCCCGGACAGGTCAGGCACTAATGAAATACCTTCTTAAAGCTGCAGTTCAGTCTTTTTTTAATTTATTTTTTATTTTTTTACTTCAATAGTTTCATGTGTGCAATCTCTAATTACCTAAAGAACTACATAGCTGCCGGTCAATTCGTTCTCCATCTATTGATCGGCAAAGTTTGGCGACAGTTTTAAATATGGGGAATGTAAATCGTTGCTATAGGAACAAGCATGCTTGTTAAAATAGAATACAAGAAAATTGGTCTTTCAAAGTTGTTTTTTTTAAAACAGAAAATGCTCAAAGTATTTTTTCTTACTACAGAACTGATTTATTAAAAAAAACACACATGCAGGATATTGCATGAACTGCAGCTTTAATTTAATGAGGCTGCTAATACTACCATCACCTGGGTGAGTACTCTTTGGGCAGATGACAGAAGGGTAGCACTGCAAATTGATACCGTTTTACTCAACCTTGGTCTTGCTAGTCTGAGGAATCTTCAGTAGGATTGACCAATTGTAATACGTAGATATGCGTCTTTTAAATCTACTGCTGCCATCTTATGAAGAGATTGACAAGCGTCAGAACCAATACTGCCCAAACCACGGTCTGCTGTGGGTACCAAGAACACGGAGTAAGGGCCTTTCTTCCTTCGTGATAAGAATTGCTCTTTAAGGCTGCATCCATGGTGAATTGTGCCGGGCGGAGGCGTTCGGAGACTGAGGGAAAGCGGGTGCTTTCCCTGGCCTTAGACCGCGCACCGTCCGGGCGCGTGTCAGGGGGAGGAGGGCTGTGACATCACGGCGCTGGTTTGCCCTCATTGGGCGAACCGCTCACGTGACCGGCCCTGCGCTCCCTTGAGCGCTTGAATTTAAAAAAATTCTAAGACACGCTTCCGCACGCTTGCGTAAGCGTGCGCGAGCCCCTGCTAAAGCCGCTCTCATTGCGGCTGCAGGGGCTCAGTGCAGAACAGCAGCGCGCCTCAGCGCATAAGCGCTGACCATGCCCGAGGCCTCAGAGGAACGGACTGCTCGCTCCAAGGTCAGATGGTGCAGATCGGGGAGCTGGTTCAACTTGTGGTGGATATCTTGATCTGTGGAAAAAAAGAACTTTTTGTAGTCTTGTTTGTCTTCTATTCTGAAGCAATAATCTTGCTTTCTATTTTCATAGAGAAAATATGGAGAAACCTCGCTCAAAACCCCTTGCAAGGTAATTGCGTGCCGCCTGGGAGAGAATGCGATAATAACTAGAGAAGTGTACCTTAAGCAAAGCACACAAAGGATCCCAAATAATGGCGCACTGCAGACCTATCTATGTAATAATGTGGTCAGAAGCAGCTGAAATTCCTAAATTTAAAATCATTTTATTATAGTACATTAGTGGTTAAAATAGATATACATCCAAGAGAAGGGCATATACCTAGAAACAAAGTCCCTCTGGGTAGTATTCCATATAGGTAAGTCCTGCTTAGTGTGGTGAAGGCACAAGAAAAATATCAGAATGGTAGCCTATTGAGATACTGTAAAGGTTCTCATATCTACAGGTAGGATTACCCTAGTGATACCAGGTAATCTAATTAGTGTTAGAGGTACTAAATTATATCTCTATATGTAAATATAGAGTAACGTGATGGTGCCTAGCAACTTGGAACAAAGGTGCTTGCAGTGTATTAAACGTATGTTATACAGATATACAAGGTGCAGTGTGCCGGACTGCGCATGCGCCACAGTCCGTGTGAAATATACTACAGTAGCGGTCTCCAATTGAAGGGTAAGTGGAGGGGATTAGGGACTTCTCTAAGATATTAATAGCTGGTTGTGAAATAGCCGTGGTAGTGGTTAGTGAATTGTAGAAGCCTTCATTTCAAAATCTGTTGGGACCAGTTTGCGCATGCGTGTGACATTCAGTATGCAGTGCCTGATGTCGAATCCTGTAGTAATTATCAAGGTAAGTATACATACGCCAAGTGCATCAGGACTAAAACTAAATGGATGTCGCATATATTATAGTTTCTTAAACCCTATATTAGGGGATTATTGAAAGCTGAACACTTCATTTCCATATAGTATCCCATATGCGGAACAAACCAGCCTATAAAGATGTATATTGCGTGTTCGTAGTTGTATTCATAGACTGATACATATATTTAATGGCGTGGTGAACGCTTTCAAAGTGCCGTAATCGTGTCTATTTGGACCCGATTGCATATATATGCGCATTCAAAGTTACACTAGTAGAATAAGGGAGTTATATATTTAATTGACGAGGTGAACTTTAGCAAAGTGACACAGTTCTGTCGGCAAAGACCCGACGTACGTTTCGTTGCTCTATGCGACTTCTTCCCGGGTGGCGCTGTAGATAAGGCCATAACCTTTGCCGTGAGCCTGGTGGACTTGACGGCGGAATAAAGTTGATTGCCAGCTTGACCACTGGGAATTGATCTCTTGATGTTCTCAAAGTTAACCCTTCCTACAACTGGCCTAGCAAAAAAAGGGATATTGAAATGCAAGCTGCTGCTGCTACATTTTGTCTTAAACATGACCTCAGCCACCATAAAGGACTTTTCTTAAGGCACATTCTGCACTCCTATCCAGAAGATCTTGTAACGCTGAGCCATCATTTATAGGAATCGCTGTTCTCTTTGACAAGCTTGCTACTGGTACATCCACCATGGGGTTGATGAATCCCACATAGTAGTATCTTGGATACAGGATATTAAATCTTCTGGCTGGCTGAAATCTGGCTGAAAACTTCTCATCCGGATGCTGCCACTCTCCACGAATCAACTGCTTAATGCAGTAATGTACCGTTAACATATGATCCGGTTTCTTCAACGTCCAACACTGACTGCTTTTACAAGCTTATCTAGGTTTTCAACTAGAACAGGGGTGCGCAAACTGGGAGAGAGGGGCGGGAGATTTGTCTGGGGGGGCACGGGCGGTTGCAGAGGTACAGTGCTCTTCCCGCAGGCATTTAAATTAAATGCCGTGGGGATCGCGTGAGGCCTCTAACAATAAAACTTAAAGGGATTCAGACGATGTGACGCGTCTCCATGGCAACGCGGCGTCAAATGACGCAGCTGGGTGATGTGACATCACAGGCATCAAATGACGCCGCGGGTCACGTGACCCCGGAGCTTTATTTGACGCAACTGCCAGGTTGAAGGGGGGGGGGGGCGCGAGGTCCAGAGCAGGCGGACGGGGGCGCAGCAGGAAAAGTTTGCGCTCCCCTGAGCTAGAAGATGGATACGTCCTCTCCGTTCTCCCCCCTCTTCATCTGTGGAAGAATGCAAGGTCTTGGTTTCCATTGAATAATCCATGTCTGACTCCGGTGAACACCATGGCTCCAAATCATGGTACGTACGTGAGGCTGAAGGATTCCCTGGTGGAGGTTCTTGAACATTTGCCGGCAGAGCTGTGGATTCTTAATTATTAAAGGTCTGCTGCATCATGGATTGGAACTATTCCAGAAGAGTCTGAATCTCGATGGTCTTCCACCGCATGCTCAAGGAGGTCAGACATCTGGTTTATGAGGTTGATTTTTTTTTAGGCATAGCAGTCCCAAAGTCTTCATGAAAAGGGTTCGATTCAGGATGGAGGCGCTGCACTGCTAAAGAGATATGTAGTGTATGAACCCTAGAATCCTGGTCCTGTGTCCCCACTACCACCGGCGGACAACTCAGCCCTCCTGTTACCAGCAGGTATATGCACTATACACCATGGTAAGGGCCAAATCTCCCAGCGGATGGGGGAAACACAGTAACACTTAAATAATTGGAAACTTGTTATTCACAATCATATTGATGAGTATAATACCAGATCATCAGTTTTGTTTTAGTTAGTCGTACTGACTTGAGCGTATGTTTATTAGGCTTCAGCTTCACTCAGGCTTGCACCAGTACTGGGTACCCAGAGAAATACCCACTAAAGAGCTCAGTATCAGGTAGACCCTCAAGGGTCAGACTAAACAAGGTTCAAGGGTCAGACTAAACAAGGTTCAAGGGTCAGACTAAACAAGGTTCAAGGGTCAGACTAAACAAGGTTCAAGAGTCAGACTAAACAAGTTTCCAAGAATGGCTGGGAAAATCCTGGAATCAGGAACCACAGGTAAATCCCAGGGGAGAGCCAAGAAGTACCTGGGTTACCGCAGACAGCTGGGCCCAGGAATCCGTATCCGCAGTGTGGTGGAAGCAGTGTCCAGGGAGCAGCAGGCAAGAGGAGTAATCAGAGGATCCAAGGCCGAGGCCCATAGCAAACAGAAGAGTAGTCGAGCAGGCCAAAGGTCAAGGCAGGGGGCAGAGTAATGAATCAAGCAGGAATCGGTACCAGGTATTAGAAAAGCGGCAGCAAGGCAGGGAGCTTCGAAGTAGCACAGGAGAACCTGCCTCAAGGCAAGCAAGCAAGTTGTGAAGCACAGGTAGCAGGGAAAGGAGCCTTCTTATAGGCCAAGGAAGGTCAGGTGTTCTCGTGAGCATAGCTGTCTAGCGAGGGCCTGTGCGGGTCCGCACAGAATCTTGGTACGGCCCGGGAGACTGGTTGCATGTCCCATGGATTCTGTCTGCAAGTGCAGCTACAACAGGGGTGGGCAACTCCAGTCCTCAAGAGCCACAAACAACCCATACACATGCTCATATATGATCCTACTCACACCTATACATGTACCCATACACACCCTCATACATCCACTTTTTTTTTTTTTTTTTTTAAGCAAAAAAGGCACATTTATCTTAATTTAGTCTCTTTCGGACGAAATGGGCTTCTGGGCTCTGCAAATGTCTCCTTCAGCGTTCATCCTCTCTTGCGGCGTTTCGATCCTCCTCTGCGTCCCTGGTTGCTGTCATCTTTGCCATATACTTTTCCGCCTGGTCATGGGAGGTAAAGGTTTTCACTCCTGTGTCGGTATAAATTCTTAGGGTTGCCGGATATATCAGTGCAAATTTCCGTTTTTGCTTGAATAGGGTGGTGCAAACCCTGCTGAATTCCCTCCTCTTTTGTCAGACCATTGCCGAATAGTCCTGGAAAATCATAATTCGCTTGGTCTCATATGTCAATTGGTCCAATTCTTTGAAGGCTTTAATAAGTCTGACTTTGTCATTAAAATTGAGAATCATTTTTTGTGTTTTGTATCCCACTCCCCACTTTTCTTAACAAAACAAAAAAAAAACAAATAAAGAATAAGTTTACAAAAAAAAAAAAATTGAGAATCATTGCTATTATCGGTTTAGGTTTAGTGTCTTGATCTTGCCTTGCAGCCCCCATTCTGTGTGCTCTCTCAATCTTTATTGCTTGGTCTGCGGAGAGCCCAAGGTGCTCTGGGATCCATTTTTCGCAGAACTCTATCAGTTGGTACTGTTTTATTGATTCAGGCACCCCTATCAGTCTGATGTTATTTCGTCTGGACCTATTTTCAAGGTCATCAACTTTTTCCTCCAATATGCAGTTTTTTTCTCAGTTCTTCTACTGCTTGGTGCGTTTCAGACATTTCGTCTTCCACATTGCTGATTCTAGCTTCAGCCTCCTCCACTCTTGAGGTATGTGCTGTCAGTTCATTTTTCAACTCATCTATGGATTTTTTTATTTTGTCAATTTTTTTGTCTAGTTGTGGGAGAATTTCTCTTGCTACAGCCTTAGCAATGCTCTCATGCTCTGACCTTGTTTGTGCCTGGTTGCCTGCTTCCCCAGTCTGACTTGATTATCCTGCATGAGCCTCGTGGCTGTCGGCCATTTTAGGGGTCTCTCTCCTTTTCTCTCCCTTGTCCTGGCGATGCTGTTGCTGTTTTTGGGGCCATCTGTGTAGTTTTGGAGAGGTATTTCTCAATGCAGGTGCCTCCGCTTGTTGGGGAGCTTGTCCCTTTAAATTTTGGAGGTGTTTTGCTGGCTATCGGTGCACGGTTACTGCGGCTCTCCCCGTCGGACCTCCTCTCAGTGCATCCTCACAGCCCTGGCGCCATACCGGAAGTCCATTTTTCGCCTTTTAATGTGTTAAACTATTCTAAGTTGTATGTCCATAGAACTCTTTCTCTGCAAATATTGCAACCAAATAAAATAACTGTCTGTTTCTGAAATACCTTTAAACTTATATTTCTAAGTAAAGTGTAGGTAGCAAAATCGAATTATTGCTCCTCAGTTCAATATATGCTTGTATGTCAGAAATGAAGATGGGGTTGGTGTGATTTTATGCTCTCGTTCTGCTCTAGGAGTGGTTTAATTTTGGCACTGAGTGGAAATGTATGCAGCAACCTGTCAGGTCACAGTCTCTTTTTTTTTTAATAGGGCAGCAATGCTTCAAATTATAGTTTGTGTTTTTAATAGAAAAAATAAAAAAAGCACTATCCATTGTTGTCAACAATAGGACTCTTGAAATCAAGCACATTTACACCACTTTTTGTAACACTAGCAACAATGTACTGTTTTCTAATGATTCTGACTCATTCCTAGCCAGCCCTCCTCTCCCTCTGCTCCGTGACTCGCCACTTCTTCCTCTCTCCTTTTCATTTCTAATCATCTGCTGGGGAGATTAAATCATCCCCTCTTGGACCTGATTAAAAATGCTAAACTGTACAACCAAGGCAGATGAAGGGAGCAACTGAATCTTCCGTGCTTCATAGCCAGTCACTGGGAAACTTCCTAACATCAGAAACAGGCAATTTGACGTGTGTTTTTATGTACAGTTAATAGTGTATGTGTACTCTAATGTTCTAGGACATGTTACGGTATACAACTGCCAACAAAACTACTAACATCTTTAAATACTTCCAATCTGACAGACACAGATCTTGTACTGACACACTTGAATAAAATAATAAACTAATAGGCAACTCAACTCCCTGCAGTACAACACGACAAATGCATAAGTATTTTTTAACCTATGGGCGTGATATTTATCAAGATTATTCCTGTCTTAACTCTGCTCTTTCTAAGGGCAAACCATACCACTTTTCCTCACTCTTCAACACTCACAAATCCAATCCACGTCGTCTTTCCTCTGTATTTGACTACCTCCTCCGATATTCTCCTCCCACTTCCCATCCTTCTTTCACTTCTCCACAAGCCTTTGTTAACTACTTTTAAAGGCAAGGTTGATGCTATTCACAAGGACTATCCTTCTGTCCCTTTCCCCTCCTCTATGCTTCTACAGTACCTAAGCCTCCTTCCACTCTTGATTCATTTTCTCCAGTTAGTTGGAAGTTTCTCAGCAGATCTTCTCTTCTCCCTCTACCATATGCCCTCTCAACCCCATCACCTTATCAGAACTCTTACTCCTTAGTCCCCACTCTCACTCACATATTCAATCCCACCCTACATTCGGGCACATTCCCCTCTTCCTTTAAAGGAGCAATCCAAGCTGTTTTTTATTTTCTTATTATTTATATAGTATTGAAGCAGGGGGTCTTTAGAGCTGAACTTCATTCATCTCAGCTCCGGGGACCCCCTGCTTCCCGAGATACCGGTATCCCCATTTCGGAAGTCTGTATCTCCTTGAAGTTTACAGCTTCAATGTCACGTGGGCAAAAAGGAAGCTGCACCGGATGACATCTGTGGGAGTTTTGAAAAGAGGCTATTATGTGAACCCTGATAGCCTAGCGGAGCAGCTAGGGACACCCCCTATGGAGGTATGTTTCTCTGGAAGAACTGAAATTAATGGGGTTAATCCTACTCGATCTCTCTGCTGCTTTTGATACTGTCGATCACTCTCTTCTTCTTTATATTTTAAACTCTCTTGGTATCTGCAACAAAGCTCTATCCTGGTTCTAATCATACCTCTCACGTCGCGCCTTTTCTGTCTCTGTTGCTAACATGTCTTTGTCTTCTGATGAACTGTCTATTGGTATACTCAGATCTCTGTCCTGGGACCTCTCCTGTTCTCTCTATATACACTATCACTTGGTAACCTCCTCAACTTTTTTGGCTTTAGGTATCATCTCTATGGAGATGATACGAAGATATATCTATCCAGCTTTAGCTTTATATCTTTCCCACACTCCAGCAATCCAGTTCAGAGTCTCGGATTGCCTCCTGGCTATATCCCTGTGGATGGTGCTCAGCTGTCTTAAACTTAATATCTCTAAAACTGAGCTCCATATATTTCCCCCAAATCTGGCCCAATTTCCCTTTTTCCATCACAGTAAATGGTACTACCATCTATCCTGTCTCCAAACAACGTTGTCTAGGAGTGATATTTGACTTCTCCCTTTCCTTCTCTATTCACATTCATGGCATGGTTAAAATATGTTGCTTCTTACTCCGCCATATTGCCGAGATCCACCCTTTCCTCTTTCAATCTACGCCTAAAACTCTTAGGCATGCCCTTATTCTCGCCTGTCTGGATTATTGTAATATACTGCTAACAGGACTCCCTGCCTCACAGCTTTCCCCTTTGCAACCTATCCAAAATTCTGCTGCTAGAATAATTTCACTTTTCCCCCAAACTGTCTCTGCTCATTTCCTCCTTAAATCCCTCGCCTGGCTTCACATCACATTTCTTATCATTTACAAAGTTATCCTCCTTACCTTTAAGGCTCTCCACTTATTGTATTGTATTGTATGTCTTTATTTATATAGCGCCATAAATGTACATAGCGCTTCACAGTAGTAATAAATGTTGTAATCATATAAATAACAAATAATATATATAACAGGAATAAGTGCTTCAGACATAAAAGTAACATTAAGGAAGAGGAGTCCCTGCTCCTAGGAGCTTAATATCGAATTGGTTGGTAGGGGAACATATAGAGACCGTAGGAGGGCATTCTAGTAAGTGCGTCTGTAGGGGGCCAAGCTTTATGTATCATGTGTCCAGGATAAACGCCCTGGATGTCTGGAGGTCCTGCTAAGCATCAAGGTAAAGGGCCGCAGTGCCCTAACATATATATGTATACCTGTGCTTTTGCTATTCAAATATTGGTTATTTGGTTGGGTTTATATAGTGTTTAAGCTGTGGAGGTCAAGTGGACCCCCCTAGACACTTAGCCCTTGCCATATATATGCCTTATTATTCATGGACTCCCCATTGTTATCCTGATCATTAATACATGCCGTGGAGGAATTCTCTCTAATTTTGGAAGCATCACATCTGTTCTACTCTGTCCAGGATAATCCAGTGCTATTCATATGCTTCTTTAAGCAGATGTGTCTTAAGGTGGGTCTTAAAAGTGGATATAGAGGGTGCTAGTGGGTATTGAGGGGAAGGGCATTCCAGAGGTGCGGGGCAGAAAAGTGAGAAAGGTTTAAGGCGGGAGAGAGCTTTAGATACAAAGGGGGTAGAAAGAAGACATCCTTGAGCAGAACGCAAGAGTCTGGATGGTGCATAGCGAGAAATTCGGACTGAGATGTAAGGAGGGGCAGAGGAGTGTAAAGCTTTAAAAGTGAGGAGGAGAATTGAGTGTGAGATACGGGATTTGATCGGAAGCCAGGAGAGGGATTTCAGGAGGGGAGATGCGGAGACAGATTTAAGAGAGAGTAGAGTGATTCTGGCAGCAGCGTTTAGGATAGATTGTAGGGGAGACAGGTGAGAGGCAGGAAGGCCGGACAGCAGGAGGTTGCAGTAATCGAGACAGGAGAGAATGAGGGCCTGAGTCAGAGTTTTAGCAGTCGAGTAACAGAGGAAAGGGCATATCTTTGTGATATTGCGGAGGAAAAAGCGACAAGTTTTAGAAACGTTTTGAATGTGAGAGGAGAATGAGAGAGAGGAATCAAGTATCTGGGCCTCCCTACAGTACATATCAGCGTTGATCTCTTGTTATGCCCCCGCTCATCACCTGTGCTGTAATCCACCCCTTTTACCACAACTGCTCCTTCCATATCTTTGAAACTCCCTCACACTCAGGATTTGCTATGCACCTTCTCTCCCCACCTTTAAGTTAAACCTTAAAACTCACCTCTTAAATGAAGTATTTCAATAGCCCAGTCTAACGACTACTGTCCCACGTCGACAGTCGCTCAACCATATTGAGATTTTTGCCTCTGAATCTGACAAACCCCTGCATTCTCATCACTCTTATTTACCTGAACTGTGAGAAATGAACTATTCTTCATTTATTCCCTTTTGTTTTATCACTTTTACCTAATTTTTTTATATATATACAGTACAACACAATCATACAGTACATCCAAACTCAACATAAAAGTGAATGGCCTAATGCACACAAAGGTGGTATGCTCCATCAAACCCCTCTGCTTATCCTGTGATGCCACACTCCTTATTTAAACTGTCTCTACCTACAGGTATTGCTTTAGCAACATAAAGAATAGGGAATAGATCCTGATACCAGGATATGATGCTCCACTCTCCTCCCCAACACTCCTGAGATATGTTCATGTTTGTCAATGCAAACTATGTTTTTATGTTTAACATTTACACATTCCCTGCTTTATGGCGTTTGTTACTTCTTGTGTGACACATGCATTCAGCAATACTAATGATATGTTATACTGTAGCTGTCCAACACCTGAATGGGGCAGTCAATACATAGCAAATTTCACTGCATTTCGCACATCTGCCTCGACAACATCCACTTACAAATGGAATAGAATCCTAATTGGCAGGTATTTGTGGGGAAACGTAAGAGGAGAGATTGAGATTAAAAGGCACTTGCACAATTTGCATTTGACAGATGGGAACAGATTTCATTGAATGATATAAAATGCTGAGAACAGCTCGTCCAATCAGATGGTTAGCTCTGGGGCATTGCTTGGGTAGGAAGTCCTGATTTTCATAACCTTCCTTCGACAATGAAACTATCCAAACTATCCAATATAATATTTGAACTATGTTTTTTTACAAACTCTTGTTAATGATACAGTTATTTACTTAACTTATTTTACCAATATGATTACTTATATGCTTACTTCTATACCCCTTCTGTGAATGCAACATATAGAGTAAGAAGCCATGTAAAAAAGGGACACAATTGACCTTTTTGCCTGATGTACATCAACTGATGGTTTAAGGTGGGTTGTGGGAGAAGTTAACTGATGTACACATTCTATTGAGATATGCAGAATTCTGCATCTGGGTTGATCACATTTTACTACATTTGGTATGCAGTTATTGTCTCTGCCAAGTATCTGATTGATGTTCTGCATCAACTGTAAAGCACTTGTTATAAAAAGATTTTTCCATCTGGCAAGGAAACAAAAACAATTTGAGTGGTGCATCAAGTAGCTCTTTTCAGGACCGTTAAACGGAATATCCAATTGCAAGATTTTTTTTGTATACAGCTTGAAACAAATAATATAGGTGGTGGGCAGTGGGTAAAGTTGCAAAACGTCAAAAATCCTACATGGTTTTTTTTTTTTTATATATATAAATCAATTCTGTGGTAATGCATAATACTAAGTACCTTTTTTTTCAACGCGTAATGCCATTTTTGATGATTTTTAAAAATGTTCTAATCATCCTTTGGTTGCTATAAAAACCATTTAAAAAGTCACATCCACTTCCTCGTTTGAAAGTTGCATGCACACACACCTTTTTGAGCTTTGCCCTTTGGCAACAAAGTATCACAAACAGATCTGTTGCCATTTTTCCAGCAGCGGACTGTTGATTGCAAAACTAAAAGCTGTAACAATAATGCGTTACACTTAGTAATATGTTACATTGCAGTTGCAGCATTTCACAGACTGCCGCACTGAGTCAGAAGGAACTGAAGAAATTAACGATGGATGACGGTGCACAGCGAATAGAAAGAAGGCTGGACGTGCGACAAAAAAAAATACATTTATTCATCTCTTAAGCAAACATATCTCTGGTAAAAAAAGAGGGTCCTCTGCCGTCCTTTTACCGGAAATATGTTTGTTTAAGAGTAGAATAAATGTATATTTTTTTATCTCATGGTCTCACGTCCAGCCTTTTTGTAACCGCTGTGCACCGCCATCCATCGATCTTTTCTTCAGTTGCTACAGTACATTGCCAGCTGGGAGCACGCCAATTGGGAACAATCTTCAAGGACACAGTGCGTGTGTGGAAGAGCTGTTTACTTGTTTTATATATACAGAGTCAGTGTGACAGGGTTTGGCCGTGGGAGTTGACTAGGTGATATTGGTGGCAGAGGGCACACTCACACTGTGCTCCCCGATGCCTAAACTCCTTTTTCTCTCCCATATAATCTGGGCCAGATAGCACCTTACCTGTCCACATATATATGGGCTCAGTTTAAAGCTTCTGCTGTATGTGGTCACATTCATCTGCACAAGATTCCCGTGAACATTGTTATTTATCAACAGCCGTCATACATCTATATGATTGCACACTGAAGGTTTTAATAAAGCACTGAATTCGGGACTTGGTCTTACAAGCACTTGCTGAATCAGAAGGAGGCCATTTCGATAGCCCCAAAAGTAAGATATTGGCCGACTGATCACAGCAGAACGAATTAATCGGCAGCTTAGGTAATTATTTCTCATTAAAGCTGCTCACATAGTGCATATAGTAAAACAAAAAGGGGGTTGCAGGACTGCTGCTTTAATCCAGATTTGTAACATTTTGCTTAGGATCTTAAACACAGTTTTATTCTTTATTTTTTCAGACCAAATATTTGTTTCTTCTTGTCAGTTGCTGGATAACTGTTGAGCAGCTCTTTAGATTGGATACCCATACAAGACAGTTTTTCACACATACACATCACGGTAGGTAATACAGTATTAAAAGAATACCTTGAAAGTGAACTGTTCATTGAACACAGGATTAAGGGTTTTTCGGTGGACTTTTGTTTCAAATTTCTTCTTTTTATCTGGCAGCAGGAATAGCTTCACATAAGGATCAGATGTACCTCCCATATCTAAAGCGGGAAGCTCAGCGGCTTGAATTATCCCAACCATCAGCTGAAAATAGAACAAACGAGAACAAGAGCGAAAGATGACATTCAACTTACCGAGCTTTCATAATGCACGTCATGTTTTTCTTTCTGCACCTACAGCTTTTCTTTCTGTAACATTGCTCATGATATTTATTTTCTTATACAGGAATTTTACAACCCCTTCAGGGGCAGAGAATTCTGCAATACATTGGATTGAGATATGCTGCATATTAATACTAAACATATTTCATCTTTACAAACTTTACAAGGTAGAAAGCGTCAGGTTTTAAAGGAGTTGCTGCAAGAAATGTGTGACATGCTGACAGAGGTAACGTTAGTCACATATGACACATGACATTTACAATCCTTTCTAACATACGTTTTTGTTTTAGCAGTTTGTGCAATTTCTCAAAGGAAACTAGTACTGTATTAGTTATTTGCGAGTCACTGTCAGCAAATGCAATTGAGCTGCCACAGATCTATTCCGTAGCTGATTAGCACCTCTGTTCTCTGCCTGTTATTCTCCACCAATAACCAATAAATATCTTTGACCACTGCAGCTGTATAAACTGCAATCAGTTTCCAGTCCACACGGGGCCCTCTCTGTTGTCCAGACTCTAGTCATGACCAGCTTGCCCTTATACTCCAACCTGTTTTGGACATCTGCTGTTTTCCTAACTCTGGACTCTGCTTGTCTATGTATTTGCCTGAACCTCTTGTTTATGTCCAGATTAGCCGTTCGCTCCAGTTGCATTCCTGCCTTGTCGTAGTTCTGGAACCTGTTCAATTTGTGTCCTAATTTTTCCTCTGCTTTGGCCACTGGGGACTAGATATAGGAACATTTGGATCCGCAGCGGATCGGCCAGTTCCTTTGGTCCACGGATTTCAGCAGATCAATGTCAAAAAGGGTGATTCACGTGGATTTTTCATTATTTTTACAAATACACTACGTGGATTCTGAAACCCGTGGATCGATTTGTAGAATCCAATCCACGGATTCAGCAATCTGTTGGCAATTCTTAAGAATCCACCAACGGATTGCTGAGTCCGCGGATTGGGTTATTCAAATCCGGCCATGGGTTGTATCCAATGGCGGATTTTGATGAATCCCTGTGGATTGTAATGGCCCAATCCATTTGCGGATTTTACACCACAAAATGGATTTTAGCGGTAACATCAGTGAAAATCCGGAAAACGGATTTGGGCAGATCCGTCCATCTTTACTGGGGACTTCCCATCCTACTTCTTTTCTGAATTCACTTAACTGTTATGGGGAGCACGTACAAAATATTACCCTACAACTCAAAAACTGAACAAGACACAATGAATAAACCGTTCACCTTTTCTATATATTTTTAGCATCAGAGAATACTTATTTTGACGGAAAATAGAACTTGCATTTGCAAAAAAAAAAACAACAAGCTATGTTGATTTTGTGACATAAAATGAGCACCATCTAAACTATTCTGTCACATAAAAATAAGCGGTACTATAAATAATGTCTGTCCTTTAATTTCAGTTTTCTTTTGTTACCATATTGCTTTATTATTACAGTATATATAGTAATCTCTGATTTTTTGGTGAGATAATTTCGAAAGTCACCATTATATATATATATAAAAAAATTACAATGCATTTCAACAACGGGGAATATTGTCTTAATTTATCTCATTCTGGCCTCATTCTTATTCTAGTTGCAGAATGATGGACCCACAAACCGCACATAACTGTATACATGAAAGACAGAAAAACGAGCCTATGATTTTTACCCAGTGGAGTGGAAAAATAATTCACTTCCTCTACTAAAATATCTGCTTGAAATAAGCTATCATTCTCCTACAGAGTTCTTTGGTCATGCCTCTCTTTGAAGTCTAGTGCAATGCATTGTGCAAGGTGAATGACAATTAGGCTTGCAGCAACCTGAAAAAAAGTTCCTCATCTCTGGATGACGGAAGCACATCATAGTAATTAATGTTGTAGGTCTCTTTGTTGCTAAAGTGGTTACAAATGTATTTATTAATTGGGGGGGAATATTACTCTCAATTTACTGTACTATATGACACTTCTTATTCATAGGATCTATAGACTCTTGAAAGAAAGAAAACCTACAGCTCATGAAGGGTGTTAAGTGCTGCAGAAACACCATTTTTAGTTTTGGCCAAAGATTATGTGCACTGAGTTTTGCACTGAATAGCTGGTAATCATATAGAGATTGTAGGTGGGATTTCTGTATATTTTGAGATGCAATAATGAATATAAAGGCTGCTTTAAGGCTGTAAAGTTGTGGATATAGGAACAAGCAAGTTGCAAGTTCTCACTGCATTGCATCTTTTTTTTTTAAGGAAGACAATTACACTGGTCTGAAAATATAGTTTGGCTGCTCCTTTTACAGTACCACTGATATGCTTCTAAGAGCAAACAAAGTCTGAAAGAGGCCAAGTAGATTCCTGAAACTGGTAGTCTCTACCTAAATTGATAACGTATTACAGAAAGGTTTGCATTGGCGTGAGTCGTGCCTCAATCATACCTTTGCTGTGCTCTGCAGGGCAGGTGTATGCATACCATAGCAATAACTGCATGTTATTCTTTACTTTTAAATCCCTAGGGCACTCAAACTTGTTTCAGTGTAATACTAGCACAAGACTTTGTATTTGCAATATAGCTATTATGTATACAGTACTAGAATTGTCCCTGCAAACATTTTACACAGTGGGAGAGTTCAATGACTTTCCATTTGACTTTGCAACACTGAAAGCCCGAACAACTGCTTTCTTCAATAAAATTCACAAGTTTGTTTTCATCTATAGAAAAAGCAAAATCTGTTCGTAAGAACCAATTTCTTCCACTTATTATTCCTTGGCAGGCCTTAGCTGTTTGAGGTTTATAAAGTCCCCCATTGATTTAATGCTATTCTAGGAGTACTGAGTGGCCAGTCACAATACAAGAGAACAGAAGATTTGCGCCTCTGCATTCGCAATGAACATTAAGATAAGGCTTTTTTGATCCACCGGCTCCTGAAATACTTTCCATTTCTCTTTGATTTGAAATGCTTTCATGTTTAGTCAGAATAATAAGCTGTTTTTAAATATTGTGCTAAGCATGGTTTATGTCAAACACATTTAAGACATAAAACCATGCATGTGAGTGTGGTGACATCTTATTAATGAGGTGTTACTTAACACCACACAATTGCGTTTTAGAACAATTCAGTTGATGTTTGGAGGTTCTACAGCTGACACATTTCTGCATAAACAAACTACGTATTGATGTCAGCTATCTGAAAGATTTCTTTCTTTTAGTTTTAGGTACAAATGGTTATGGTAAGTGCCCTTTTTTAATTTAAGAACGTGAGTAAGATTGTACAGGTAGTTTGTTAAGTTTAGCAAGCAAGCAAGTGTCATCATCTAAACCAGGGATAGCCAACTCCATTCCCCAAGGGCCACCAACAGGTCAGGTTTTAAGGATATCCCTGCTCAATCAGTGACTGAGCTACCTGTGCTGAAGCAGGGATATCCTTAAAACCTGACCTGTTGGTGGCCCTTGGGGACTGGAGTTGGCCACTCCTGATCTAAACCAATTTTCCAACCTGATTATTTTGGAAATCATAATCGAGAGAGTATTGAAGCTTCCCCAGCTTCTCATCTTCTTTTGGTTGTTCTTTGTCTTCTCCATCAGTCAAACCAGTCTCTGCATCATCGTCGTCATCATCATCATCATCCTTCAAGGCCTGTAGAAAGAATGCACAGCATGCTTGAGTTGGTGAATGTTATCAGCACACTTCCAGACTGTTAGACTCAATGGGAGGCCATTTCAAGCAAGGACCAGATGATTCCAGTCTTACTTTTCGTCGCGTTTATTCATCTAACATATGTAGTGTAAACATGTAGCCAGCATGCAGCAATAGAGCGATGAAAGAAGAAAATCCTCTTCAGAAAAAAAGCAGGCAGATAATTAAAAATTCTACTAAGCTTTTGTACTATGGGAAAATGCCATCTTAGTTTTAAATAATCTGGTTTGATTGCATTGCTTTTTTAGAGCATTAGTCCATAAACATGCTAATAGATAGGTAGGGTCATATATTTATTCTGAATGGAGAGACTGAAAAATATAAACTCAGGACAGCATGCAATAAATTAAAGTTCAAAGCACAGTTTAGAAAATATTGTTGTCTGTTTTTTTGCCTTACAATCAGGTAAGTAAACTACAAACCAATAAATATATCTCAAATGTGCCATCTACTATTATGTACATTATATAATTCGAAATAACTTCATGCTATCAGTGAATGCAGGGTTGTGAAGTACAGGTTGTAGTAGGCTAATTATGTAATTGTATTATCAATGTAAAGCTACATTAGGCTGAGCTAAATTCATTTATTAATAAGAATATTTGCAACAAAACTTACACATTGTTTAGATATTAAGTGGTTGCTTTGCAATTTCATTAACTGAAGATTTAATATCCCATGTTAAACTAGTAATTGAAAGCGTATGTGTTCTTGCTGCATTAAAATAACATTTACCATTTTTTTCCTATTTAGTGACCAGACATTAAAGGTTGGTATTTTGGCAAAATCCAAAATCACCAAAGCAGCGATAGTTAGAATCAAAAGCAAATATTGTGCTCTTCCCACTCATGATTTTCTTTATAAAGTTGGCGTGTCATGTTAAAGAAACCTGCTATATACATTCAATGAAAAATATATATTTCCATTTGTATTGTATTTCAAAACATATGTTTTAATTGGTGACCAGTAGAACACTGGGCCAGATATTTATCTTTGTGTTTTGAGTTTGGTTACTTTCACAATGCAGGAATATGAATGTGTTGGCAGCAGAACTATTGATGTGCCAAGAAGCTTTTTGGCAACAAAAAAAAAAGACTAAATAAATAGTTAATGGTGGATGTTAACTAAGGAATATATTTGGCAATGTAATATCTACCTTTTGCCAGACTATTAAATGTTTTCATCACTGTGTTTTACAGTCTTTGGGCACAGCAGTAGTTTTGATACCATCCAACATTCACTCACTATGTAGCCATTTGGTCACTAATAGAAGTATCATTGGATTGTTAACAAACTCATGTTGCCGTAATACAGCCAATGCACAGAAGACATTTCAAAGACCCTCGATGGTGCCCAGATCAGATATTTTGAAAAACAGCTTTCATAAGAACTGTGCAGAAACTAATGCTTTTCATACTAATTAAGAATAGAAATTATTGAGAAATGATCATTAAAGTAGCAAAGACACCTGATCAACCAGTTCAAGCTATGTGGTCGAGTAAACAACGCTCGCTAATAAAACCAGGGTTAGAAAATAGAACACATCCATTCTTCAACATAATAGTTGCATGCTTTCCTTCTCACTAGAAGGAGAAGACACAGTATCCATCTATCTGGGAAGTGACATTTTTTTTTACTGCACCAACTACTGAATACATTTTTTTTTAAATTAGGCAAGAGGAAGCATTTTTTAATTAACAATATAAGGCATGTTTCATGTTATCCCTGAGAAAGAAACACATTATCAGGAGACAAGCAAGCGATATAATTATGAAATCTAACAAGGGGGGGGCTTAGGAAGTCTCCTGTTGATATTAAGACCATAGGAGTCATACAGTTCTTTGCAGTTTCCCCCCCCTGGTAAGAATCAGGGTTATGTGTGTACCAAATACCCCATTTATGGAGAGACTGAGTTGATGTTTGTTGCTTTTATTATCACTCCTATGAGATGTGATCGTTGGTGTAAAATAAATAGAAACAAATGTCTGGGTAGTGACAATACCTAGCTGTCCATGTGGTGTTACCATCAAGACCTTTTACCAGGTCATTTTAAATGATACTAGTAACAAAATTAATACTAGCCAAATGATTGATTTGCAGGGACTCCTCTTCCTTAATGTTATTTTTAAGTCTGAAGCACATGATCTGTTATTTATATTATTTGTTATTTATATGATATGTATTACTACTGTGAAGCGCGATGTACATTTATGGCGCTATATAAATAAAGACATACAATAGATATAAGTATAATAAAATTAGGATGGTTTGCAGCAATTACATGACTAGCTTTCTAATGCAATTCTAGTTGTATTTGGGGGGAATACATCTATTTAGTTTTGAATGAAATCAATTTAGTTCAGCCTCTTGATGTATTAAGCAGTGTTTAAGCAGTGGATTAATCTCAATTCAGAAGCCCCAGCTGTCAAAGCAACTAATCACAGAATGTTGTAGCTGTCTATGGTGTATCCAAATAGAAAAAAAATCAACCTACCGCAAGTGACAATCCAGAACAGTCATGAAACACAGAAAAGGAGGACAGAAGGAAGAAATTAAATCAAGACAGTCACACAAACATTAGCAAGTACTGAACCATGGAAAATGACCATTAGATATCATCTCATATACAGTTCATCCTCTATACTCAAGTAGTATTATTTACAGAGTGCATTTCATTGTTGGACACTGCTGGCATGCTGTAAAATATTTTATTTATCATCAAATATGTATAAAGCAGGTTTTCACATTAAAAGGTAAGTTATATGTGCAGTGCTACATGCATTGCCACTGATGTATAGGACAATTATAATTTTATTAAATGAATCATTTTGAAATTCCATTTATTTATCACTGTATCAAGGTACTTTATTTCAATTTCACCACATTAACAACAATGAGTGATTGAAAGCGTGAGAAATGGGGTTAGATGTGAGATTAGTTGCCCATTCCCTACAATTTAATGGGATGTCTCCATTTTTGTGTCTTGCTATAATGTGCTTCAACTTTTTGTAATGAATTGAACAGCCAGGTCTCATCTGGCACAAATACTGTCTAACCAAGATAACTCTATCAAACGCGATCAGAATGTTTCTTGCATATGACATAAATTCTTAAGGACAGAATTCTAAATTAGTGGCAGACTTGGTTAATGCAACGTGTTTGATAGATAGCCTCAATCTGACTGTAAATCCTTTTGAAATTCTTTACTCTATCAAATATATATGAGTCATTACTGTGAGATTGAAGAGCTAAGCAGATATCTCTGCAGCTAATGTGGACAGAAATATGCTTTCGTACCAATCAAATCATATTCGTGGCCCCATTTTCCATGCTTTCTGCTAGTTTCTTTAGTCTTATAGAAATATTGTACTTTGCATGTCACAGTTTTCATTTGGGAATGTCACATAACCCTCAGGCAAATAAAATCAATATGTGATCTTTTGTCATGACAGAGTGGTGCTCTCACCTGTGCATCCTCAATCAGTATTTGAACCTCATTATTGTGAATCATAGAAACGCACATTTAAATCATGCCATGATTGCCTCTTTTCAGAGGAGCCTTCCATTTAGGAACACATTAATTACTAAACTATAGCTTCTCATTCCTTTTGGTTTAGATTCTAGAAAAACATTTCCCCCATTGCGGGTGTGGACTTAAATAGCCTTTAGCCCTATGCATATAGGGGGGAGGGGGAGAGGCATGACTGGAAGAGCTAGGCTACACCTTCCCAGTTGTCTTACTCTTTGCGCCTTCGGGTTGGGTTGACGCACCCTGGGGGTGGATTTTGGCTCTAGGGACGGTGTTATAGGTAGCAGGCCGAGGCGGGTAAGTCATTCCATGCCTTACACTTGCAGAGTACCCTGCCCAGCCATCCCCATTTTTTGTTGATGTTGTTTGATTTTGTGTGGGGAAAGAAAAAAGAGAAAGCGCACAAAACGCCCATAGAGAAGCGCAGTTTTAATTTAAAAAAATTCATAAAAAACACATATGGTTTTGCACTCACATGGTGTCTATAAATAAAAGCCTTCACACTTTTAAGGGGAAGTGTGGCGCCCACCCAGAGGATCCTGTCACGTCCTGTAGTCTCTGGATCCTTATGTCCATTTGCTGCTGTGTACTCAGTCAGTGCAGTTAATGCCGCTCTGCTGTAACATCACCAGCTGTGTGATATACTGTACCTCCGCAACATTTTCAGACAACCAGAGAGACCAGGACTTCTCTCAGGAGTTGGGCTACCGTCCAAACCCCAAAATAAACCAGTGTTTTGATAATTGAAGGAGGCTTGATGCAGTGATATAACAATTACTATCTCAATGCTCTAGGCCCAAGTCCTGCCTTTGCCACTAACACTTTGCAAAAGTGCCCAAGTCACAGGACCTCCTTCTGCCGCAGTCATTCAATTGTAAGTGGGGTGCACCAATATTTTGTCAGCATGCCCTATTTTCCCTGGAGGTAGTCATTCAAAGAGAGAAGCTGAAATTGACTCCAACTTGACTGGCTGAAAAAGTTTTTATTTTTTGCACCTTTTGGCAAAGAGCATTATAAATGCATATAAAAGGAGTACCCCCATATAGCTTTCATGGTTCAATCACTCAAATAAATAGAATTTAAGGCATTAAAACTGAAGTTTTAATGAAATAATAGCTCCTGCGGAACTTACTGTATAGTGGAAAATGGATGAGTGAAAATGCAATCAAAAGGTAAGATTGCTTCTAATCAGAGAGGTAAGAAAACTATGACAAAAACAGACTACTCACATGAGTATCAAATAAAAAAAAGTATACTTTAAATTTCAATGTGACAAACATACAATGCTGATTGAGGCTTTCCCAAGAAACAGAAATGAGCAGCAACATAGTAGCTGAAGCCATTCATATCCCTCTATGTTGTTGGCAGTGGGTGAGTAGGAACATTTATATTTTTTCCTAATGGTACGGGACGGGTGTACTTAAGGAGCTGTAGCTTTTAAAATCAATGGCTTTAATACAGTAAGAACTATTTACTTTAGTGCTGCACCAAAAACATAGTAGTTTGCCGAAAATGAAACAATTGTCTTCTGACCATGACCGATGGCTGCTTAATCCACACAGAACTGTGTTAGTATCAATAAAATGGCTCTGTAAATAAGTTGGAATTTCAATAATACGGTCACAGGTCCACCTGTGCTGAAGCAGGGATATCCTTAAAACCTGACCTGTTGGTGGCCCTTGGGGACTGGAGTTGCCCACCCATGAGCTACATGGAGAGTCAGTCTTCTCAGTGTAATGTATGTGAGTGCATGCATTTTTTTTTTTTTTGAGAACATGAATAGATCAGTATTTGTATTATATATACACAGGCGTGCAA
>WSYH01009164.1:0-26800 GCA_036426205.1 Ascaphus truei | reverse complement strand
GCTTATGGTGCTATTTAGCTGCCAGGGACCCCACGTTTCAGGGACAACCAGAGGGTTTAACCTTTATTGTATCGCCTGGTTACCCCCTCCCATCACATTCAGTTTTGTACATATTGTACTCCAGGAATTATACATGTGAAAATTAAAGTGACCCCTGCTTTTTTCTGTTTTCATGTTCCTTTGGTCCTAGAACTGTGAAACTTCGTATGTGTAAGTTTTAGGTGGGGTATTTGGGTAAAAATACAATTATTTTGTTTGCAGAATATCGGAGACTGAAGCTACCGGTAGTTCTTTCATTCTCCCCGGTGAGCAGGTACGATTTACCGGTACGGAGGGTGAATTAAAATGGGGGAACCCAGTGTCCCCCAGACGCCTATGTTTCGTGCCCAAATATCCCAAATCCATTTCCCTTATAAGTATAAGGTTCTCCAAAGTCCATACTTTATTAATGTGTATTTTATAATGTTTTATACATTTGTTATAAGGCTCTAAACAGTCAGCCAGGGCAACTGTATAGACGCCAGAATATCTGTATAGAGTCGAAGTTCAAAGAGGAGAGGATGTCCAGAGGTGAGAAGACAAGAGACGAGTCCCTGTTTCTATTTGGTAGTAGGATAGGGTTCCCACGCTCTGATTGGTCGCTCCTCCTACCTCCATGCTAAGGATAGCTTAGCGGAGTGTATGTAAGGAGATGACCGAGTCAGAGAACCAAACAATCTTGTGGCTTGAGTTGATGATGCGAGGGTGGGCTTTTCAAAATTGCTCTGTTCCAAATAGCAGAGAAACCGGCTTCGTTTTGAAGCTAGGAAAGTCTGCTCTAGAGAGACTAAGTCAGATGCGAGGACCAAGTTCTCATTTTATAACGTAGCGGTTGCGGTCAGGATTTCTTGTCAGAATAAGTTCCAGGACAATAAGGGCGAGGTCCCAGTCAGGATTTTCTACCCAATCTCGGTCCAGCACATCAGGGACAAGGTCCCAATCAGGGTAAGCCCTTGCAAGTGGGCGCCCTGCACATAGGAAAGGCTAGATCTCAATCCCCAGAGCCCAGTAAGTGTGTATATTTCTGTCTTTTGTATGTCTGTTGTGTTTTCGAGTTTTTTTTTATCCAAATAAGCCTATTTGATTTCACTGCCTTGTTTTGCCTATTGAATGATCCCAGTATAAATTTGTTAAAGGTCCTGGTCTCCCGTGTTCTACATTATCATCACGGGAGACGGGGAGCAGCACTGAAGAGAGATTGCCATAGGAGATGTGACGGCCAGCGCGCACTTATTTTTCCACTTCTCTATAGGTGTGCCTGCTGGTTTGCATTGTGTGTGTAGCCATGCTGTAAAATGGCATACAGTTCTCTCTCATGCTGGCAGTAAACCTGGTAAGTTGCAGGTATCAATCATGGAGGTTTGCCCTCACACCCTGGTGAGGTGTCATATGTATTCAAGGGGAGTGGTAACATGCTCTGAGTCCACCGTTAGTGACATCAGAGATGTGCCTGTCCCTGAGGTATATAAGGCACAGCACTGCCCAAAGTTAGTGTGTTCTACATGACTAGGTTCCAGTTGGAGGTTAAGGAGCCCACTAGTGTGCTAACTAGTGGGGCAGTCCTAGTTCAAGAGCTGCAGCATTAAGGCTAACTGAGCCTACACTGTGTTCAGGGATCTGGCATAGGTGGTGATCTCCCTGAGGGGAGAGGTGATCCAACTCCATTGGGAGGGCAGACCTTTTGAAGGGAAAGTACATCACAAGATGAGCGGCTGAGCTGCAAGCTGCGAGGGGCAGTCTGCCAAACTGTCAATAAAGATGCCCTGTTTCAAGACAACCCCACTGTGTGAGTGTGAAGTTACTCTCCAGCGGAAGGCACCGCCAAGAAGGAGTTCCTCATCAGAACCATCTCCTTGCGGACGCAGAGATCCTGATGAGGTGGAGGCGCTGCACTGTATGTAGGTAGGACTCTAACACACTACCTCAGGTGCCTGGGTTGGCATTCCCCACACATCATGCGGGAGACTCAGGAGTCCTGTTGCCAACAGGTGCACCACCAGACACGACCATGTAATGGGGACTGGTTAGACCACATATACACACACACACACGCACATTACATAGATGTTTGTATATGTATAATAAACAACATCTGGGATGGTTTCAGAAGTGACAATTGTTAGGGCTGGGCCCCGCTGCGCCCGGCGGCGTGGGCGGCCGCGTGAGCGTTCCCCACCAGCAGGGGAATCCTTCTGAGCCGGTCCCAGTCCCCCCTCGCTGCTGGCTCACTACGCACTGTGACGCGTCAGCCGCCAGGGGATGCAAGAAAATTGTGATCCCGAGCGGTGACGCGTCACGTGGTGCGCTGATGAGACTATCAGCGGCGGGAGCGGGAGCTGTCAGACAGCTTCCTACACAAGGTAGGGGGTGGTGTGTGTGTGTGTCTGTCTTACCTTCCAGCAGCAGCTCCCTCCTGCAGCCCGGGAGCCCGAGCCCGTGGAGGGAGGGGGGGGGAGTAGCGGGTCCCTCTGCTCAAACCACGCCCCCCCCTCCCGCCCCGCTCCGGCTCCCTACAGACCGCATATCACGGTCTCTGTCTGTCAGCGCGCCGCCTGTCAGCAATGCGGGCGCGCTGACTGAGGGAGTGGGGCCTTAGCCTTACTCATGTATTTGGGGCTCTTATCCTTTTAATTTAAATGTCTGCACTTTACATAATCAGGCTGCAATGTCCTTATAAGAGCATCCCCATAATTTCCAAAAATGCCATTCGAACATCAGCTTCTTCTCAATACTCAGTGTAGTGATCCTTTATCATGGAGCAGCCAGACTGGACATGCGCATCTTTGGGCCACCTTTTTAAACATATCCAGAAGTATTGAAAAGGGGTAGGAGGAGTGGCACATCGTTGTTAATAGAAAAAGTATACTTTCCTCTCTGGTGCTCACCCTGCGCTGATCCCGGCGTCTCAAAGCTGGATCTAAGTGGACATGTAGAAATGTGAATGATGGAAGAAGCACACAGGAGCCTTTCTGTAAGTTAACTTACTTTGTTTTTAAAGCATCAGAGCAGGTATATGCAAACATGTGACGATTCAGGACAGACAAGTCATTTCCTCAGACCATACACCTTGGTGTACAGAAAGGCTCCTGTGTGTTTCTTCCATCATTCAAATTTCTACAAGAAGAAAATGCATATTAAAAAGATGTCTTAAAGTAAGCGTGGCCACAAATACTAAAGTGACAAATCTGTATGATATTAGTGTGATTACTTTGACCTTGACATACTCACAATATGCTTGTTGCTCTGAGGTGTCTCCGCGCTATTATTTTTTCAAATAGTTTTCTTACTCCACAACAAATCATTTTGCTGCTAGAGAGCACTGCAATGCATTGCATGTTATTACACTGCTTTGCAATGCGCTGCATGTTATTATACTGCTTTGCAATGCATTGCATGTTATTATACTGCTTCATCTAGCTAAGTGTAAGCAGAAATCTGTTCATCATAGCACTGTAGATGATTTCACACACATTGTTATTCTAATTCAAAGAGTCTACTTGTTTTGCACATGTTGATTGCCTAAGCCGAAAGTAAAGTTTCGATTCCTGTGAAAAGAGTATCTTACCCAAAGAATTTCAGCCAATTATTGTAACAAATTTCTTGTGGGAGAAAACCTAGGCGTATAACTGCTAGGTTGTATTATAACCTTGGAAGAAACCGCGAAGATAACATGTAACTATTCACACATTCAGCAGACATCCGTATGCATTCAACTTAACACAACGTACACTTGAAGAGAGAAGAAATAGCAGAAGCTTCCACATTGCACAGCCATCCACGTAAATCATACAAATTTATGATTTATGAAGCAATCGAATCAACGTCAGAGAAAAGTGCAAACGTGGCCAAAATCTATGACTTGATCCAAAAGAAATATCCATACTACCAAGAAAATGACAAACAACGAAATTTTAAAACTTCTGTACGATTCACTTTATCCGCAAAGGAATGTTTTGAGCGTGTCCATGATCGGCTAAATCAACGATATGGATGCTGGCATGTTGCGCCATCATTTAAACTTACCATTGAACATGGAACATATCTTCTGTTAAATAGCATATTTTTGCCTAATACCAGTGACACTGAAGCCGCACCGACTGTCGCGTCTGCTGATCTACCTGCACCCTCCATTCATCAAGACCAGATGCAAGATGGACATAACTACTATGATATGTATCCAAACTTATATGGGCAATACCAATGTGGATGGGAAAACAACCAACAACTGTACGTACCTCCGGACGTCTTGTTTGAAGAAGCCACTGCAGATCCATATGACGCCCTCATGGACATATGTGTGATTCAGGATTCAACGGTTGCCTCAACCATGGATGATACTGTTGTGCTTTCCTGGAGCGAGCAGTTGCAGCCAAATCAGTTTTGACTTCTACAAGAATGGTAAAGTCAAATTTCGTTATGCCTTTACTCAAATTATATATGTCTACATTAATAATATACACCATTTGTAAGCCAAATGAGTGGATACAGCTTAACATTGCAGACAGGTTTACATGTAGCGTGCACAAAGACATTATTTCCTATAACAATATACTACATGACGAACCATTAGTACACATTGGTGACGGAGTCCTAAATCCTAGATTATTATCGCTTTTAAAGTATCATTTCAACATGTTACACTAACTGTAACACACACACACACCTCATTGTTTAGCATTCAACATATAAAAACAAAGTGTCGCCCACATATGACGTGGGACCGTGGTAATGTCCCAAGGCGTCCTTAAAAAGGTTACCGATGCAAGCCCAACCACCAACCGACGTGCGCTCGTGAAACCATATTGGCTGTGCTCTTAGCTTATTGTTACGGTCAGTGCAGTGTGTCATGCGCGCACATCGATGGGGCGGTGCGTGCACAGCGCTGGAGGCCAATGTTCATTCAGTGGGAGGGGTGTTTGCGTGCATTTCACGGTGCCTTTACATGATGTCACACGTATTTTGTTCGCTTATTGGCTGATCGTCCGTTTTTTCCGTGGGCACAAGTCCGTTTACAAAGTTTAGATATGTACGTATGTAGAAGTGAATTTGTTTTGCTTCCATATCATAACTTCCAGCCATGATATGCATACTGCTAGCAGTATCATGGAGGGACATGTATTGAATGCACAGCGTACACATCGTTTTACGCATGCGCTAAGACTTAGTCCACACATTCGTGATGTGCGCGCGCAGCAGACGTTGTGCGCGCACATTATTATGTATACAGGCACCGGAAAAAACATATCAGTAGTAATGCCAGCAACGCCATTAGAAAAATTATGGAAAATAGCTGAAGCGCTCAAATGCAGGTATATCTCAAAATGATAATAAGCCAGACCACTGTACCAGGGTACTAACAATTGATATAGTACCTATTGTGTCATATAATGGGTACTATCCTCCTGAAGACAGGTGGTTGTGGCAAGAGGTATGTGGGGAGGACGACTAGAGCCCTTAAGGTCAGGATGTTAGAGCATTTAAGGCTCATAAAATTGAGAGATACTAATCATCCAGTCTCAAAACATTTCACTGAATGTGGTCAGGGAGGAATTAATAATTTTTCCTTTTTGGGGATTGAATCAGTTATTTCTAAATCTAGAGGAGGTGATCATATCAACCTTCTGGACCGTAGGGAGGCGTATTGGATCTTCACTCTCCAAACGCGCTTCCCTATGGGCTTGAACATTGACTGGCAACTAACACATTTTTTGTAAACATTTTTGTGATAGACGTATTATGGTGTAATTAGTTGGTAATACAGATTAAATAAGACAATTGTCATTATATTGGACATTATATTCTTATCATTGTAACCTTTGAACCTATGCCTTATCATGCAAATATTATGCTAATATGTAAGCTTAAATTGTTCTTTGATGTATCTTGTGGATAATACTTCATATTTTATAATGGTTGTATTTCCCTGGTTCCTATGATTTAGGTACACAATCTGTGTTATGCAGTATATATGTGTAATATGTCTTTAAATTTACTTTTCTTGCACATTTTTTTAATCATGTCTAGAGGTTTTTATTTTTAACTTTTTTTTGTATATAACTTAGTTGCAACACAGCTAGTTTTTTAATCCACCTTGTTCATGTTTTTTCTTGATATAATAGTACCCTTTATTAAGCATTAGTTTAGTTTAATATAGCTTTATTTCGTTTAAATATGCTTGTCCAGTTAGCAGCAATGTATTTTGTTCTGCTGGAATGGTCAATAAAGCTTTGTTATTGTGTTCCTATGTTTGCCCACATCCAAGATGGCCACACTGCCTTTGGTACTTCCTTTTGCCCTTAGATCGGCACTGAGTCGCTCTGTTATGACGTCATCAGGTTCTGATTTTTGGCGCGAAACGGCCCACAGGTAAGAGGGTATATAATGGATGTTATCACATTGTGTTTTATCCTTGAAAAAGAACGCTGCGACGTTCGAAATGCATTGGATAGGTCTTTTGCCATATTAAAGTGCCCTTTTAATCATTTTTTTGTCCTGGGTTCTTCCTGCTCCGTTTGTGCTGGTGCGCTTTTTGGTCTCCCTTTTCCCTGTATTGCATTGAGTAGCTGCACAGCCTGCCTGCCTGCCCTACCAGGATGTGAGTACTTGTATATTTTTCAGGGGAACCTGCCAATGAGACTGATGGTGTGTGGGTTTCACTGCATTAGAAAAATTAGACAGTTCTGTATCTGTAGTTTTATCCTTGCAGTTTAAACATATACGTTACTTATGCGTGAATATCCACAATCATATAGAGATGTGTTAAGCGTTGTCATGCTGAGACATATATAAATGTGCCATCGTTGAACATCATGTGTTTGCTGTATTTCACAGATGTCGCGGATGAATACATGGGACCAATGTATGATTTCAGATGAGCCAATCGTTATATTAGATGATTGTGACGACTAGCGAACAACTATTATAATAAATATGTAACAATGCTTTCAATGATTGGTGCGCAGATTAACAATCACTACATAATGTTATCCTATTATGCAAATATTTACTATGCACTTAATTAACATAATGATGTTGCTAAGCACTGAAGCTAGAACTTATATTGTTTTTTTGTTCTTTTCTACTAACATTATATGTATTGCCATGTGATATATGCAACCAACATTATCACTCAGCAAACACATTAATCTACTATATATTATAATCTCACGTGTGACTTTTCAAAGAATGTAAATACTACATAACAACTCGTAGACATTGTATCTGAACGTACACAATAACAATAGTGAGGTGATAGAAACTGTTTAGTCGTGTGCATTTTATATTATCACCTAAGTTGTAGTGGTAACCTAACATGCATGAGCTAATGAATGTTAGTTAAAGATCATGAAACCATGAACATTTGTGTGTACATTTTATTCACACGACTAACTATAGTTTAGTGTTATTAGTAAACTTTCAACACATACATAGCTAAGTGAGGCCGATGATAAAAGCAACATTATTATGTTGGTTTATATTATTTCACGTACAAATACATGCATCACACAAAAACTACAAAACACACACACTGTTGCTGAAATGTGTGCGTATGCAAATGTCCACTTAATTTATGTTCATATGTTGACATTAGTTATAAAGGATCATGTGTTGAATGAATTAGGAAAAGTTGAGAATCCAAAGAACTATACTTTGGAATGGTGTTAACATTTTGACACATGTTACATGTACGTCAAATCAACACACATCTTTCACTTATACATACACATGTGACAATGTAGTAATCAACATGAAGATGAAGTGATACAACAACTAATCACATACATTGCAATGTTAATGATGTTTAAAACATTGGGGTCTTTTCATACAAACATGCATTGAGTGTTAACATCGCTCATGTGCATCCATGGATGTTCTCCTCCCATAATCAATAGCTGAGCAGGGTTTATCCCCTTATCTCCCCCCACCCCTATATTCCATGAATGGATGTTGTTACGTTTGCTAAATTACATGTTATGTAATGTCCCTAATGATTTTAAGATAATAGAGAGAAATGCTGCACACCTCAAAAGAGAAAAAAATTGATACAGTTACCGGTGCTCCAGTGTTAGAACGAAAGCCTTCAATCAGTCCTGGATATATGAACAAAGGAACATAGGGCATATGCTAAATCCGTTGTGCCCTATTTTCCTAATGATTTTAAAACACACTGCACAATAACCACCAAGTGTAGCTAAACGCACGTACACAATACAGAAACGACATGTTTCAATTGTCACATCTTTTTCATTACGTTCTGTTTATACATCCTGTAACTATACCTGTATCGAGGTTTGCACATCTTATGACAGATGTGAATTGAAATACATACCATGAGCAGTCATTGAAGTGATATACCTTGAAAAAGAAAACATGAATGAATATAAATCATTGTCATGACATGTTCATTAAGGTAAGCAACTCACAGAATTGACAATTTTGTATGTGATATGAAACAACATCTAGAATACGTCAAATATGATCTGAAATACACAATAGTGTACACATCATTGTGACTCACATGTCACACTGCAAAAGAAACATTGTATGTAACCATACTGCACTAGCTATTTGCTATCGACATAGTAGGTTTATTGTGTATGCCTAACCAAAAATAGCATGTACAGAAAATATAGATTTAGTACACATTATTTCCTGACGTACACACAACACCTTTTAGTGGTAAGAAGTATAATACATCCTGTTGATGAATGACATACCGGTGCCACATGCAATTGTCCACACAGCAGAGAAGAGAAAGGTGTGCGATCCATATTCATCTGTTTCCTAAGTGAATGGTATTTGGACAAATGTATTTATCATAACAAAGAATGAATACATCTATGTAGTACTATGAACATACTGTATATGTATTTCCTTACATGAAAAAAAATGTGTTTATGACATTCAGACGTGTCTCAACACCACTGGCTGTTTGGTCAGTGTCAGCTGGTAAATTGACGGGATGCTCCTCCTCCAAGCCCTGACGTATGTCTGTTTGTACATTATTGCGGAGTGCTATATTGTGCAAAATGCAACATGCAATTATAATATCAGACACTTTAGCAGGCTTACATTGAAGTGACCCACCAGTTCTATTGAGACACCTAAATCTTGTCTTGAGAAGCCCAAATGTCCTCTCTATGACGGATCGCGTAGATATATGGGCAACATTGTACCTCTCCTCTGCTTCACATTGAGGGTTTGCCACAGGGGTCAACAGCCACGGCCTAATTCCGTATCCTGAGTCACCTATAATCCATCGTGCACAAATATGAAACAATTTGTGTTAACATTATTACATACAACATTTCCTAGAAAACCAAGAGTTGTTTGTTAACACATCATAATATGTACTCACCCACCAGCCAACCAGGTCCAAAATAGCCTTCTTCGAAAGCATGGAAGACTGATGAGTTTCTCAGGATAGAGGAATCGTGACTGGAAGCAGGGAATTTACCTACCACATGCATAATCTTCATCGTGGCATCGAATTCCACCTGTACATTCAGGGAATGGTAGTGCTTACAGTTGCGGTAAGCATGCTCACTCTGACTAGGCGGGATCAAAGCAACATGGGTGCAATCGATTGCACCCATCACACATGGTATCCCGGCTATGGTATAAAAGCGATTCCTGACTTCCAGCCACTCTGTGTGCTCTGTAGGAAAATGAATATAATTCCTAGCGCGTCTATTCAGTGCACATAGAAACTGGGTAAAGGCCCGCGAGAATGTAGATTGCGAGAGCCTGCCCACTATGCCCACAGTTTTCTGGAATGACGCATAAGCAAGATAATGTAATGAGCACAGCATTTTAACAAGCCCAGGGACTGCACGACCTCTGGCTGTCACAAAATCTAAATCTCCCTGTATCTCTTCTAAAGAGCTAAGATTACTGCTAAACTCAAACGATAGCGACTTACAATCTCCTCCTCACTCATCCCATCTAACAGGGTTCTCTCCCTGTACAAACGAGGACGAGGCACAACTTCTCTCCTCTCTCGTCTCCTCTCATCTCCTTGCCCTCTCCCTCGAACTCTCCCTCTCCCTGTCCGCGTGCCTGTACCTGTCACTGTCCCTGCCACTGTCCCTGCCTCTGTCCCTGTCCCTTCCTTGGCCTGTGACATCCTCTCCATCAGCAAGCCTCTCGTCCAATCGAATCTTCCTCTGTCTCATAAACATTTGCATCATTTTCAGGTCTGTAGCTGTGAATGCGCAGGTAATTGCCCTTCTTTATATACCTATGTGATGATGCCAGGTGACTTGCTGAAGTGCAAGGTGTTACATTAACATATCCAAGTTCTTCACTCCCAACGTGTATCCAGTAGCAATTAAAAGGATTATTTATGTGTGTTCACCAGGCAATCATGATATTTGAGAAGGATGTAACGTTAAGCTTTGTACAAGCATTTATTGTCAAGTATTTCTGGAATGTGTAATGCATGTACCACTTCAGAACGCAACACTCAGTCATTTAATTAGGATATAACCATGACATTGACATTGAGAAACTACGTTGCAACATGTGTAATTTGGCATGTTATTGTCACCTGATCACATGAAGTTATTGTAAAGTGCATATGCATAATTTAATGCCATCAGGATAGTTGCTATTGATTCAGTTTCAATCGTGTAAAAATGAGTAACTATTATAGATGTGTGTATAAGTTAGCATGAAGTTATTCTAATGCATCGTGTACAATGTAAACATGCAATGTTATTGAGTGTCCAATTGCGAACAACATCAAAAGAGGGAGGTCACAAAGTACATGTAAACATGAAAACAAACAGCTATATTTACGTTTGATCATGCGTTACACATTACAAGCATTGTATAATGTATAGCAACATTACTATACGCTGGATGTGTTAGATGTGTGAAATGTGTTACATCATATAATAAATTGAAGCACACTTAAATAACATGTTTCATATTATGTGACCTGTTCCTTTAAGAGTTGAGTATAGGATTTTCCCTTGACACATCATAACATTAAGACTAATGTGACACGCAAATCATCATAACATATAAAAGTACAATGTTCTGCCAATAATAAACGTAAGCGCTGACACGATGAAGTGAATGACCTCGACACTGTAATGCCAAGCACATTTTTATTATGAGCAATAGAACATAAACAGTCCTATAATGTTAAAAGTCCCCACTCCATTGACTCCATTGATGTAGAGATGAGGGTTTTTTTCTAAGTGCCGTCCCGGCAACCTTGCCGATCGTTCTCCCCTCCAACTTGCCTATTTTATTTGGCGGGACCAATTGCCGATGAAATCTCCATTTCTGAGTGCCGATCAGCACCGATAAGCTGATCGGGGCTACTTGAATACAGCCGATTTCAAAAAGTGCCGAAAAGTGCCGATAAGTGGGTTATCGGCAGCCGCGTGCCGATAAATTTTTATCGGCAAGAAAAACTGCCGATTTTGAGCACTTATCGGCGCTTACTGAATCTCAAATCCAATTTTGGCGGGATAATGCAGATAAAAGCCTTATCAGCGCTTACTGCATGAGGCCCTAAGTCAGACGCGAAGTCAAAGTTCTCGTTTTGGAACGTAGCGGTCGTGGCTAGGAACTAAAGCCAAAAAGGGGACTAGGAAGCCTGGGTGTATATCCCGGTCAGGGTAAGCCTAGCGAAGCAGGTGCCCTGCACCTATTTTGACCCAGATGTCACCCCTATACCTCCAGTACATGTGTATTTTACCTGTATCTTTGTTTTTCACTGTGTGTATGCGGGTTTATCCGAATAAACCTAATTTTATTCCACTACTGTGTTTTGCCTAGTGAATGATCCCGGGATCAATTTGTTAAAAGTCCTGGTCTCCAGTGACAGTCTCTGCTCTGAAGAGCTTACAATCTAATTGGTAGGTATAAAGTATGTATGTATGTAACAGTTTATTTTTATATCACCAACTGGTTACATTTTACCATTTTTTTTAAACAAACAGTACAATACAAATACAATACAGGGAATATAGTAACACTGATAGGATAAGTGCATCAGGACATTAATGTAACATTGGCAGAAAGAGTCCCTGCCCTGAAGATCTTACAATCTATTTGAGTTACCAAAGCTGAGGTAGTGAGAGATAATTTGGTCCCTGTGCATGCATTCTAGATATAAGCTATTTTCATTAGAATATAAACTGTGACCAGTTATTCAAGTTTAATCTTAATATCAGTATGTAAGAATTGAAGTTTGTAATTTCATCATAAACTGTGATTTGATATTGCAAACTGTCTATATACAGTATATGATTGAATATATAATTATATATGTCTGTATCGTACATGCCTTTATCTGAACAGATGGCAGGATACAATGTGAAACTCAAACATTGATTATAATTTACACCCCCTCAATCTCCCCTTAGTTACTGTATGCAAGAATCTGTTTCAACGAGATTGATTAAGATCTTCCTAATCAATAATTCAGAGTAAGACCCCCAAACTGGTATTAAAGCTCAGAGAGCTGTGAGATCACTTAGTTAGTTAGCTTTTTCCAACAGAGGAGGTTCCAGTAAGCATCTCCAGAGGGATGACCTGAATGATGAAGTGAAGAAATTTCTCAAGAACACAAGAGATGAGCAGCAGGAGGAGGTTAATATATATCTGTATGCAACCTGTAATATGTAGCATCATGTTATAACTGGAGTAAATTGTAACATGTAATATAATTTATCCTCGTACTGCAATATATACTGTATTGTAGCAGCAGTTTGATTTGTTAACATCAATACAATATTTTTCATATCACTTGTATTTGCGTTTCTATGTCACACCCCCAAAAATAACGTGAAATTTAGAGTTGTATTTCTTACAAGTAGACATATTCATAAACAATAACTTGTTTTCTTGATTCTATTCTTAATCCACTTATGAGGGCTTCTGACTTAATAGGAATTGTAGTCACTTAACATTAAAGCAGCAAAACATGTGAAATCTTATAAGTTTTTAATTTTAAATAAATAAGTTCTGTATTATTAGATAATACTGTATTTTTAAATTTTTATTAATCAACTCTGAATGCCCTTTTTAATGAGTTTTAAAGCATCCTTTGATTTCTACAGCAGGTTTTAGCACACCTCCAAAGCAGTGAGGGATATTTGCAACACTTTCCTGTTTGGGATCATTAGTTGCCAATCTTCCCAACAGTTTGAGCTGTAAACTGTAACAATAGATAATGTTACAGTAGTAATATACGGATACATTGTAGCTGCTGAGTTACACTGACTGAAGCAGCCATTATATTAGGCACACAATCAGGATTTTTACACAATTATAATAGGAGCACCAAACGATTCACAGATTAGGTAAGAATGTAGAACTATATATTGCCACATGCTGTACATACACAAATAAGAAAAAAGAAAAAAAGGGGGAATGTAGTATTGCTGCTTTAAAGACTCTCCGTTCTGCCAACCTAGACCACTATTTGTGGAGGGCATATGAACAAACAACATTTGCCCTTCAAGTCTTGCTGGAATATTTTGCCCTTATTACAAAGCTGGATTTACCATTAGACACACCCTTCTTTTCACAAATACGTTGTTCATGGCCACCTGTTCTGAGTCAGTGAAGAATGCACAAATGAAATAACTTTAACATAGCTGTAATACCTTCTATTGTACTGTTGTACTTCTGTGTGACTAATGTAATGTAGCACACGACGGTATGTGAAGTATCAAAGCTCTAAGGCTTTCTACTATCCACCATTTGTAGGAAAGGAATGTGTGACCACTTGGTTCACCCAAAAGGGAAACATATATTTATATCTTTAAAGAACACGTGATTCCCAGCACTCAATAAATGGAATAATCAGATGATAAGCAAATAAGCACATTTAAGGTGAACAAGTATCTTTACATGAGAATATACGATGGAGGATGTGGAAGTAAAGGGAGATAATAATAACTCCAGGTCTAAACTGACACCTAAGGCTTTGGTCCTGCTGCATCTGGCGGCGTGCGCGGCTGCGTGCGCGTTCCTCACCAGCAGGGGTATCCTTTCCTAGCCGGTCCCAGTCCCCCCTCGCTGCACGGCTCACAACGCTCTGTGATGCGTCAGCCGCCAGGGAATGCAAGAAAATTGTGATCCTGAGCGGTGACGCATCACGTGATGCGCTGATGAGCCTATCAGCGGTGGGGGCAGGAGCGGGAGCTGTCAGACAGCTTCCTCCACAAGGTAGGTGTGTGTGTATCAGCGTGTGTGAGGAAGGCATTTGTGGGGGAAGGGAGTGGGAGCTGCTTACCTTTCAGCAGCCCGCAGCAGCTCCCTCCTGCAGCCCGGAAGACCGAGACCGAGTCCGTGGAGGGAGGGGGGGAGTAGCGGGTCCCTCCACTCAAACCATGCCCCCCCCTCCGCTCCCCTCCCGCTCCCTACAGACCGCATATCGCGGTCTGTGCCTGTCAGTGCGCCGCCTGTCTGCAGTGCGTGCACGCTGACTGAGGGAGCGGGGCCTTAGCCTAAGGGGAAAAGGGTGCAACGGAGGATAGGGACTGGGAAAAGTAAGGGGAGGGAAAACAAAAGTAGGGAGGGGGTGGGGGATAAAGTGCTGAGAATTACATGTTCTATAGTGTTATTTGGGAGGGTTAAGGCCCCCCCCCTTGTTCCCGTTGCACCACTTCTCCATTTCCTTTTTTCGCCTATTGTGTGCTGTCTACTCCTTATATCTCTTTGATATATTTATATCTTATTGATAACAAAAGTAATACATGGTCAAAATCCTCAAGTATTGAGAATTAAAGGTTAAGGTGCACTACATATTTTTTTTTGTCCTGGATGCATCAAATGTCAGAACCGCATATTGTTAGAAAGGTTTATGCTAGCTCAATCCTGACATATGTTTGGACACATACTAAATGTATAGAAAGTTGATTGTTTTTATTTTTTTTAATCTCCTGCAGTACCCAAAGCACCACAACTTATCCTATGGTGCTTTAACCACTGGTTAACCTTTTGTATTACAATTCACCTAATCCCAGAATAAACCTAGTACATCATTTTAAAATATTTTCTGGAGGGTCGTGGCCGATTAACAAGATCTCGTGTCTGATTAATAATAAAACAGCTTCATTTTATATAGTGTTTGTAACAGGGGACTTATCCCTGTTCAGGTAATGTGCCTCTAATCCAGCAGTGTGGTTGTTAACTGCTGGTAGTCAATTAACAAAACACCACCTGCCTGATTAGATGGCTTAGAAAGCCTGTCTTTTGAAACAGGAAGTGAGAACTCCTTAGCTGTGACTGAGAGCTGAACTTGGGAGAGAGAGCAGAGATTGTCTTTGACTCTCACAACAGTCTTGAGCCCTGCCAGAAGCAACAGCAGAGCTGCTTACAAGACACAGGGAAAACTTCTAAACCTGTATGCTGACCAACCCTGGAGACAAGGGAGCTGAAGCAGGAACAGTGAAGATTTCTCCTCCAAACCACAAGGAACAGATAAGACTTTCATTCTTAAAAGACTGCTTATATCTGCTTATTGCATGCTATGTGTTTGGGGCTGCGAGAACTGCTTGACTAAGGGAGATGTGAATTATTGCATAGTGTTTCACTAGAAATACTCCCAAGTGAATAGAAGCTTTGTTCCCCCCGTGTTTGGATGAATTTCCTGATGAAAAGGAAAAGGCACAAAAAAGCCTTATTATAATTTCACATTATAAACGACTCCAAGTGTGTACCTCTGTGAACGTCCGTCTACATTTGGTGTCCGAGGTGGGACAAGAGGTGTCTTTGTAGTTAAAAAGTTTTTATGTGAAATTTTTTGTTATGCTTTTTGCCTACAAACAGTCTAAACAACTTGAAAAGTTGATAGGTTGATAGGTGTTTGTTGTTTTCAAAAGTTTCGCTGAAGCAGTGAATACAGATGGTGACTCATGAGGGGTACTGATTTTGCAAATAAAGGTTGCCACACCGCATAGGGCTACCAGCTGTGAATGGAGTATATGCAGAAAAGTGTGAAAATTGATACAAAGACTGTGCTGAAGCAGGGGAATTTTTAGCAAACAAATGCTGAGTGTAAAATTGCCCTATAAAGGAAAAAAATAAATTGCCCTATAAAAGCCAATTGCTGAGTGTTGAGTCACCCTGCCGGGAATGAAAGAAATAGTCCACTGCAAAGAATGTTTTTTTTCTGCAAGTAAAAAAGTATGCTTATTATCTTGGGAGCAAAACAGACACCCAAAGAGTGAAGGGTGAATGCCATAATACCCAAAGATGAGACTGAAAATTACTGAACTCAGGCAGAAAACCAAATTCTGTTGCTGAAGCGGGGAGATTGCACCCTGCAAGAAAATGGTGTAAAGCAAATAGACTTTTTTACCTAGCAACTGCACAACTTGTATACCCGATAAAAGAACATGCATGCACAGCACTGCTGATATTGAAAAAATTTTATCCAAGAAAGAAAAGTCTACAGAGATGCCTGTGAGAGCTACGACCTCTGCAAGCAAAATATACCCATCTGTAGGACTACCACAATTGGGGGTTCTAGCAAATACAGTGGCAACAGCTGCAATAGCGCCTCCTGAGGTCAGGAAGAAAATTACACCTGATAGCCTAAAAAGGGAGGACAAGATGCAGCGTTCCTGTAATGAACCCTACCCAACGGAAGAGTGGCCCTTCCAGTCCAATAAAGAGGAAGACATCTCTTACGGGGAACCCGAACCGAGTCACACCCACAAAACACCCCAAGAATGGTGGGGGTGCCTGAACTCGGCACGAACAGAAAAGACCACTCCCTTTGATGACGAATATGATCAGCAGGAGACAGAGCGAGAGCAGTGGATCACCTAATATTTCTGTCAGCAAAAGCAGCTGCAAGAAAAGCCTGGCGTATATAATGAAGCTGCTAAAATTCCAAACGAAGATGGAGACCCCAATATCCCTGAAGGGACGGTGTCATCCAAATCAAAAAGGAAGAAAAAGAAAAAGAAAAGCAGTTCTTCACTTACCGTGGAAGTAACAAATACGTCCGCAGATCCTGTGGAGATCCTGTGGAGATCCTGTCCCCTTACCTCCTGCAGTCTCTCCTCCTGTCCTTCCTCCACCTTCGGCAGGTGCCCCGTGGCGTGGCGCTCCGCGCGCCTCGTGACGCAGCCTGTGCACGCGCACTCTAACCTTACAGAGGGCGCGCGCACACGCTCCTCTTGTAGGACTTCCCAGACCCCTGGCTCCTCCTCTCATGCTCTACAGGCTATCTCCCTCACTGGCTCACCTGTCTCCTCCTCTTCTCCTCCTCACCTATCCCTGCTGTTCTCCCACTTCGCCCTCTGCTCCTCCTCTCTCTCGCATTGGTGTTCCCTCCTTTATAACCCCTGTCTGTCCTCTCTGTCATTGCTCTGCATAGTTCTTTGTAACCTCTGTGTGTGCAGTCCTATGCTTGGCTCTCCTGTGTTTTCCAGCTTCTGTTCCTGCTCCTGCTTACCCCTGGATTTCCCTGGCTTGACCTCTGCTTGTACTGGATTACCCTGATCTCTACTGCCCTTGAACCTTGCTTACGGACACGACTTTGCTGACTTCTGTGATCCCTGGACTCTGGCTTACGAACATTACGATCCTGCTCTCTATATCCCTGTACTCTGGCACACGGACATCACTATTAATCTGAACCCCAAAGGCATTGCAAGTATAACTAACCATCTTTCTACAGACCCGGCAACGCCATACCACACTCCGGGCACGCCCTCACTGCTGTGGGTGCGTTGTAAAACCCTTCCCACCTCAGTACTGGGGACTGGCCAAGTCTGCGGGCATACAGGCGTTACAGTTTAATTGGTATTGGCTTAATTGAATGATAGGAATGTTGGGGTGTTTACTTGCTTATTGTTGTTTATTTGGTGATTGTTTTGAATGCATTGGATATTGTTTGTGATTAGATATTTTTTAGGTTGATCATTGACTGGCATAGTGTTAAATCATGCCCTATATGGGCATGATGTACCCACTGTGCCAATCAATTGTTTTATTGGCATTAGTAATGTGTTGATTTTTCTATGTAATGTGTTTTATTTTGGGCCTGTATTTTTTATTCCTTCAACATTTATTGCTATAGTGGTAAATCATGTCCTTATTATATGAGCATGATGTACCCACTGTACCAATGAATGGGTGGAGGGTGTGGGTAGTTTCCTGGGGAGGGTTGTTAGGCATACTGCGTGGGTAGTGGGAGAGGGTAGGTTAACCCCTTAATTATTATAGTGGTTACTAACCACTAAGGTGATTAAGCTGTTAGGGGACATTAGATTTTATTTTTGATTGTACTGTATTGTTTGTGGCAACGGAGGACATGGACGGTGATGGGGATGAGGACGGCCTTCATTGTGGCAGCCTGGCAGGGGAGAGTGAAAGTTTTATTTACTTTATTTCTGCTTGTTAATTGTAGGAGGACGTGTGCAGAGGTATGCAAGGGAGAGTTGTTAAGGTGAAATTAAATAAGGCTTTTATTGCGCCTGTTTCTTTAACATAAGAAAATCATCCAAACATATTCAAATAAGGGGTCAAACAAAGCTTCTGTTCCACTTGGGAGTATTTCTTGTGAAACCTATGCAGTCCACAACTCCCTTTAGATTAGCATGTCTCCCAGCCCCAAACATATATCTTGATATGTGCAGATACAAAGTCTTTTAAAGGAAAGTCTTATCTGTTTTCATGTAGTTGGAGGGAAAGTCTTCTCTGTTCCTGGGTTGCTGCCTTTTCCTCAGGCTATATCAGCATTCAGGTTCAGAGGTGCTTTCCCCTGTGTCTTGCAAGCAGCGTGCAGTTTCTTCTGGCAGGCTCAAGACATCTGTTCCTATGGTCAGTTCCACAACTTGTGATACTCAGGAACATTCTCCCTTTCTGTCTCAAAGGCAGGTTTTTCTAAGAAACTTGATCAGCCAGGTGGTGTTGGTTAATTGACCCCCGGACACCCGCGGGGACTACCTGAGGGCCCCCAGACACCCACGGAGAGCACCTGAGGACCCCTAGACACCCACAGGGACTGTTTAGAGGCCCACAAACACCTGCGGGGCCCAGCTGGAGGCCCACGGACACCCTCGATCACCCGGGGACCCCTGTGGGACCCCCGGACAACCGCGGGGACCACCCAAGGATCCCCAGACACCCGCGGGGACCACTCGAGTGCCTCTGAACTCCCATGGGAACAACCGGGCGCCCCCGCCGGCCTCTTGTATTAATGATGTGCTGAAAAAACGTAAACAATGCTTTTATTCATGGCTCAATCTCTTTTGCGCCAGCCTTTAGCTGGTGAAAAGAAATGGTGAGCTTTTACAGTACGATTCACTTATTACTGCTTTGTGATTCGCTGTGACTGGCAAAAAATGTCAGGTTTGCCTTTTTTTGGCTGATTTTTTTTATCACTGTCAGTTTTTTGGTGAAAAAATGCCTTTTAAGCGTGATACAGCAGTGTTATCACTGCTTTGTGAATCGTGCTGCAGGCAATATTGCACCAGAAAGGCTCACTTACAAACACTTATCACTGCTTTGTGAATAGCCCCCTGTCAGGAATCGGCGTTCTCCTCGCTCCCCACACAGAGCCCTCTCTCCCCTCAGGGAGTCCCTGGACACAGAAAACAATCCTGCCTTACCGGCCTCCGCGGCTCCCCTCCCCCCATCGCGGGATCACTCCCCTCGGAGATTCCTCTGCTCAGTGCCGGGCACACCCACGCCCTCCCACGCGCACACCTGCACCATCCCCTGGCTCGGTCCACGTGCGTACACGCGTTACGGAGCACGCTCATTCTGCACACTCTTCTTCCCATCCCCCGGACCTCAGGCTCCGCCCCCGCACACCGCACGGGCATACTCAGGTTACCAACAAAACTCACCTGGCCTGTTATGCCTGCACCAATCTGCAGTGTCTCCCTTTAGCTCTTCCTGTCCCGCCTCCGTTCCTAATTGGACCCTCCTGCTTTATCTAGCTCCTCTCTGCTCTCAGTCTTTGCTCGACATAGTCTCTGTATGGAAGTACTTCTGGATTCTCTCAGTGTTTTCACAGGTTCTGACGCGGCTTGTACGACTACCCCCTCTGGCTCTCGATCTCGGCACTCCTTGGACAATACTCACTCTGGTAACCCCTTGAACACGGCTTGGACTACGACCTATCTCCGCTCTCCACTCAGACCGAGTCCCGACTGCGACCTCGCCAGATGTAAGCCCCCACTCCGCAAGCGCAGTTAGCAGCTCCGATGTAAGGATTCCTCCCCCCAAGCCTTATGCAGGTGAACCGCAAGAATGTAGGGGTTTCCTAAACCAGTGTGAGGTGCAGTTTGAAATGGCCCCCCATCTCTACAATACCGGTCGCAAGAAGGTAGCCTACATTTATAACCTCCTCACTGGCAGCGCCCTGGCTTGGGCTTCCCCGGTTTGGGAGCGACGTTCTGACCTTACCCAAGATTACCCGGCATTTAAAGCCGAGTTCCAACAAGTATTCGATTCCCCCACTCGTCGGGAAATGGCATCTGTTTCTCTTCTCCAGATCACACAGGGACGGCGAATGGTGACACAGTATGCTGTGGAATTCCGGACTCTAGCAGCCGAGACTAACTGGGGACAAGAGGCTCTCGTCTCCGTATTCTGGCAAGGCCTGGCAGATCCCATCAAGGATGAACTCTCTCACCAATCCAGGCCGGATCAATTGATGGTCCTCATTGATTTGGCCGTCCGAGTGGATCAACTCTCCAGTACTCCCAGCAGCACTCCTTCTCCCCCAAGTGCTACCACACCTCTTCATCCTGCACTGGAGTTGCCAGAGCCAATACAATTGGGAGTACAACGCATCCGCACACCGATACGGCAGTTCCACCACGCCGGGGGATTGTGTTTCTACTGCGGATCCATGGAGTATCTGGTTCGCGAGTGTCCACTGCGTCCGGGAAACGGGAACACCCAGTGAGTACAGAGGGGCTCTCTCTGGGTGTAATGTCTCCACGTCCCCTTCATAAAGGTGAACTCCCTAAGAAACTAACATTTCCAGTCTCCCTTTCAGGCGATAAGTTCCAGACTTCTACCGCCGCTTTCATTGACTCAGGAGCTGGAGGAAACTTCGTGGACCTTGAATTCACCAGGTTAAACCGCATACCGCTCGTGATAAAGAAAGTTCCCATCGCACTCGTCGGTATCGATGGACGTTTTCTTACCTCGGCCCACATCTCCTTAGAGACGGTCCCCTTGCTTCTGTCCTCACATCTGCACAAGGAGATCTTACTTCTCCATGCCATTCACGCTCCTGGGATACCCATAACCCTTGGTCTTCCTTGGCTACAGCTTCACAATCCTCTCATTGACTGGACTTCCTCTGCTCCCATCTCCTGGAGGCCGAGGTCAGGCGAGACTCATCAACTGCTGGTTATATCCTCTGTTCCCGAAGTTATTCTACATTCTGTTTACCACCAATTCCGGGACGTTTTCAATAAGGTACAGTCAGGCCTTTTGCCGCCACACAGGACTTACGATTGTCCGATCGATCTGGTTCCAGGTTACTCCCTACCCAAGTCCAAGACCTACCCCTTGTCGTTACCAGAATCTCACGCTATGGATGAATATATCCAGGAGAATCTCAAGAAAGCTTTATTTGTCACTCCAATTCCCCAGCAGGGCCTGGGTTTTTCTTCGTCAAGAAAAAGGACGGGTCGTTGAGGCCTTGCATCGATTACAGGGGTTTGAACCACATAACTATTAAAAATTGTTACCCCCTTCCCCTTATTACCGAACTGTTCGATAAATTACAGGGGGCCAAGATTTTTTCCAAGTTGGATCTACATGGTGCCTATAACCTGGTGCGCATCAGGAAGGGGGATGAATGGAAAACGGCCTTCAACACGTGTAGTGGACAGTACGAGTACCTTGTAATGCCTATCGGCTTATGTAATGCTCCCGCTGTCTTCCAGGATTTCATCAACGACGTCTTTCGTAAGGTACTCAATATTTTTGTTATAGTATACTTGGATGATATCCTGATTTTTCCAAAGATCTCCAGGACCATATACGCCACATCTCCTACGTCATTTCCCGTCTCCGTGAACACCATTTGTACGCCAAACTGGCGAAGTGCATCTTTCATCAGACCTCTACTCCGTTCCTGGGGTACATGATTTCCGATGAGGGGTTTATGATGGACTCCGGTAAACTTCAAGCAGTTACTGGATGGCCAAGACCCAATTCTCTCAAAGCCATACAACGTTTTTTAGGGTTCACTAATTACTATCGTAAGTTTATACAGAGTTTTTCTACCATTGTGGCACCCCTCACTGCGCTCACCAAAAAAGGAGCTGATCCTTCTGCTTGGTCATCCGAGGCCATCTCCGCCTTCGAGACACTCAAGGTGGCTTTTATATCCGTACCTATTCTCCGTCATCCCCTCTGTGACGATAGAGAGGATTTGGCCCGGGATTAAAGGGGTTACACCCCATTTGGCCACCCTCTACCCTCACCTGGGAAGCAAGGGGTTAACTGGATTTGGGTCCAGTAATGTGGTTTTGCCTTGCTTCAGCCATCCAACTGTTTATTCCCCTGTAAAAATGTATTGTTTCTGGGCCAGTGTCTGCACCACACACACACTGGGGCTGAAAGGGTTAATAGTTGAATAGTGATTCTAGCCCTTTGTTTAAGTTACCCTCAAAGATGCCTGCCTACTAAATGCAAATGGTCAGGAGAGCAACCAAATGTTTAGGAAGCAGCCCCCTGATCAAAGGCTCAGCCACTCTACCTGTTTGCAGGAAGCTGGAGTGGTTTGTGAGCGTTATAACTCACACTTACAAACCATAGTATCCTGCCAGACCCCCCATGTGGTAGACTGGCCAAACGCCTCTGATTTAGGAGTGGGGCTACAGAATGAGTGACCTTATTAAATATAAGAATATTATGAGATGTCCTCGGCTGAACGTGCTAAAAGCTACATATGTGTATTCGTGGGACTGATCCACAACTAACGGTTACAGACACCTGAAGTTTAGCCGGTCCTAACAGACAGATATTAATATCTCTCTTAATTTTAGTATTACACGGTAATATTTAGTCTCATTGGGAGCGTCATGCGTGACGGAATGTATTAATATGACTCGCGTGCCAGTAAGTACTTCTCAACTGAAGTTATGAAGTTATTTACAGTGTATATGGAATTTTGGTTCTGCTCTGAAAATGCAGACCCCCATCTACTATGCTAATAGGGCAGGGAGAGCATCCTGCCAGAATTAGCATAGGTCAGTGATCAAAAAGGTAACTGCCCTAATTGTTTATACTGGGGTCAAGAACAAAGGGGCTGAGTGGTTGTAAGTGTGATACTTCACACTTACAATGGAAGCTAAAATCTGCTTCAAAGAGATTTTTTCTAGCCAACTCGGCATCTAGGGTTAAGAGATGAGTTTGACATGGTATTTAAGTCAGAGTCCCCCCTTACTCAAATGTCTTCATGTCTTCATGTGTTCCTTCATGTGCCTTCATGAGCTGCATGTATTGCTGTGATGTCAACTGAATTATGGAAGAAATGGCCCATCCTGTATCCTGATGGCTTTCTTGTCATAACCTTTAAGTAAGTGTCAATATTTTGTCTGTTAATTGTATATCTCGTGTGTTCACCTTTATCAAGGAATAAATTATATTTTATCATATCTAAGTCTCGTCCGGTTCAACCCAGTTATATATTTGGCGGTGTATTATTAATAGCCTGTTACAAATCTCCCGTCACAAGCTTATTAATAAAACTGGTGGCAAGCGGCGGGATTGAACTGGACCTGTATTACAGTGTACTGCGGGATACTGTAATATAGTGGGAACTTGATTGTAATTGCGAGTTCCTGGGACTAAAGATATTGAACACACAGTGTACAACATATAACACAAGATATGGCACCTCCTCACTGTTCCCCTACTTGTGAGAAGCATTGCCTCCAGAACCAAAGTGCCGGCCATCCATCTGACTGGAGCCGGGCACCGAAACCGGAGGAGTGCATCAAGTCGGCGCGGGGACCAGCAGCCGGCAAGACTGAGAGAGAGGCAGCAATCGGTGAGCATGAAACCCGGCAGGCTGAGCAAAGATCCACAGCTGCAGCCGCTGTAACCATCAAACCGCCCGGAGAGCAGGGAATGGACCCAGCTCTGGGACGGCAGAGACTTGTGGAGGGAGCGGGTGGTCTCGGAGACCACAGAAGTCTTGCACCAGGAGTGGTAACGGCCATTGCAGTGGCCCGTCCATTTTCCCTGAAAGAGCTAGCACTGGTGTGTGCGTTGGGCAAGACGTGGTTCCCGGCAAAGTGGACACAGTTCCTGGCGTTGGTACCACACCGACCCGCTTATCCCCTCCAGAGCCCGGCACTCAAGCAACTCCGCTCTGGACTCCGTTGCCCCTTGCTGGGGTTAGTCCACCGGTGGCGGAGAAGCTTCGGCAGGTGCTGCGGCACTGCCAACAAACGGGCCACAATAATGCCCGATGCCTGGACCGTGCGCGGTCGGGCGAAGAAGCCCCTCAGGGCCAGCGCTCACGAGCTGCGGAAAAGATGACCCAGTTAGCGGCATCCTCCGATGGCTCCTGCCCTGCCAGGGCGACAACCCTCCTCGGGACGTCTCCTGGAGAACCTGGACAGGCTGCATCGGCAACAGCGGCGAAGAGCGGCGGCCATCCATCTAATCCCGCTCGGAGAACCGGCGGCGGCGGAGAAGAAGCCGCCACTCCGGCATCCTGCCGGCGGCAATTTTATTTCGGGGGAGGTTTGGGGTGTGCGGGAGGTGGGTGTTTCACATTGTTTGGCGGAGTCGGCGATTCCCAGCGATGACCGGAGCCCCACAATCCACGCCGGCGACCCTGCATCAAAGCCGGGTACTGCTGCGGCAGCTACCCGGGGTTCGCCCATGGCGGCGACGGCGGCGGAAGAGCCGCGATTGCGGCAAAGTGCCGGAGCCCTTTCTGAGAGGGGGGAGGGACAGGGTTTGCGGGAGGGGGTTATTTTACCAAGTTTGCATAGAGCCGTGTTCCTCCACAAAGACCTGGGACCCTTGTCCTGCACCGTTGTACCTGTACCCAACGCGGCCGCTGTCGCGGCAGCGGCCCGTTGCTGCCCAGCCCAGATGGTGCCGGTGGCGGCCACTCCAGTCCCCCTGCAATCGGGACCAACGAAAGCGGCGGTCTCTGCGGGGACCAGCGAGGTAAGCCAGACCAAGTCGCAGACTGACCCTGACTTATTTTTCCCTATGACTGTACCACGTTGTTTCACTATAGGGGTGACCGGGGGGTGGCAGGAGATAGGGGCACCAGGGGAGGGGAAGGAAGGGCAGCTTGTAGGGCAGCCAGGCTTCCCCATTACCCTGGCGGAGCAGCAAGGGGACTCTCAGTTAAGAGCCCCACTGTTGCAGCCTTGCTATGGACTGGAGGTATGAGGGGTTGTGGCAAAGTTAGACCACCCCCAGATTACCTGCCAGCCAGGAGCTAAGGTGGGTGCATTTGCACCAGCAACCCTGAGCTCATCCCTGGTAATGGGGAGGCAGTGTCAGGGAGATGGCCTCCCTCAAGTGTCCCTAGGATCCAGGCTAGGATTAGCTAGGGAGAAGCGGAGTGAGGGGAGGCTGCAGGTAGGTAGCCAGCATCAGATCTCAGTGGGAGAAGAAGGGCTAGTGGTAGCCGGGGAGGGACAGCAGCAGGTATGGCAGCTAGAGTTTCCCATTACCCTGGCAGAGCCTCTGTGGGTGTCTCAGATCAGCAACCCCCTGTTGCAGCCTGGCTATGGGCTGGGGGTATCCTGGGCAGTGGCAAGCTTGTGCCACCCCAGGGACACCTGCCAGCCAAGAGCTAAGGCAGTTGCATCTGGAGAGGTGCCCCTGAGCTCATCCCTGGTAAGGGGGAGACAAGGTCAGGGAGGTAGGTACACTCTGATAGCTCCAGTGTCTGGATTAGGATTGCCCAGAGGGGAAAGGAGTGCAGGTTGGCTGCAGGGAGGTAAGCAGCAGGCTGGGGTGCTGGGCCTAGGGGAGGCTAGGCAGGGAGACACCGTGGAGCAGGGAGAGATAGGAGGTCAGTGGGGTGTCAGGCAGCTGGCAGAAGCTAGGGATGGGCTAGGTAGGCAGGAGATCCCTTGTTCTGACTGGCCAGGAGTGACCCCCCTGACAGATTCCCCTGGGTTCCCAGAGGAGGGGCTGTGGATAGATAGGCAGCCAGGGAGGAGAGTCGAGGGTATAGCAGAGCAGCTACAGGTGGGCACAGAGCCAGGGAAGGTAGGGTCCCTACAGGATAGTGACATAGCTCTTTCCCAGACTTGGTTGACAGGAAAGCGATGGTCTGTGCTTGATAGCTGGTCTCTTACTGGTGCAGAGACATGCCAGTCTCTGGGCAGTGTGCAGCCTGGTCTGCAAAGGGGCCCGTTCACCATGGACTTGGTTCACCAGGCACTGGGTGGGGGGCAGAGGGAGGCAAAGGAGAATGCCCGGTGGCCACGGTGGAGCCCTGCTCCACAGGATCTGGACTTCACTATCCACTGTGGCCAGGACAATGTACTGGACATTGCCGGAGGACAAATTTGCCAGGCCCACGCCTCAGGACGTATTGAGTGCTTCAAGGGCGCCAGTGGTGTCCCAGTGCCAGGGGAGGCAGCTGGGGCACCAGGCACCCATTGAGCAGGGGAGGTGTGACGATAGAGAGGATTTGGCCCGGGATTAAAGGGGTTACACCCCATTTGGCCCCCCTCTACTCTCACTTGGGAAGCAAGGGGTTAACTGGACTGGGGCCCAGTAATGTGGTTTTGCCTTGCTTCAGCCATCCAACTGTTTA